>UZAE01001065.1:0-15454 GCA_900617975.1 Rodentolepis nana | reverse complement strand
TTTCACCGTTATCGGATTAAAATATAACTTTATGCTTAATATATTTACCTCCACGTGGTGCACCCTGGGCAGCGTGTACTCGCACGGCAAAAAGTATATTATTCGTCAGTTGACTTCTGACTACAACCTACCATGACCCACTGTATGTCATATTCCACCACTTCTACAGTGCTCATCTTACCTTTTCTCTGCCTTTACGTCAATTTGTCTCTTTACATCTGTGAATCACTCTTCTTTCCCCCTCCCCTCTAGAATTTTTCTCACTATGATGCTCCTCCCCTCTGTAAAGTCTTAAGTCAGTTAAAATACTAATGATAACTATCAAAACGCCTGCCATTTGAAATAAATAAATACAAATATAACTATAAAGCTTGCAATATACAGAGGTGTGCAGATTTATTGATTAAAAATAGGAATTCACTTAAATAGAATATTCAATTAAATGCGGACTCGGCCATCTAGTGGAATTTTTTAAGGCCATGGTGAAACTTGATCCGGCAGTGCTGGGAGTCAATTCGCAACTAGTTTCTAAATGTTCGTCCCCGGAGACTTCTGAAGGGGGGGGGGGGAAATATGTCATGATACTATCAAATGGATCATAATGGATTGAATGATCAATTAGCCGTATGGTACAACTGCTCAACAAGGTGAAATCATCGTATTTTCAACGCAGAGGAACCCCAAGGAAGAAAATGAATTCTTGATCAAGCACATATTCAATTTTTGTTTTCATTAGCAAATGCGATTCTTAAGATCTTTTGAATATTCATAAAATATTTTGATTTTTATTTCATTCGATAGGTCGTTATTTGATTCCTAGCCAACCGAAGCCCATCCTTTCAGTTCATTCTCGTTTACAATTTTTTGCCTCGCTTGCATCAAGCTTGTTGACTATTTACTTGGGACTAGTCTGCTGTCTGATAGAATTTGTGAAGCTGATATATCTTTTTTTCTGACTCATTATAATCTAGAATTACCAATGTCCATCTTCATAGAAACCGTTGCAACCTTGTTCTCAATCTTGTTTCATATGATTCATTGAAGGCGCCGTAATATTCCTATGGTATTCTGAGTAGAGCAGTCAACTACATTGAGAACAATTGGGAAGGAAGTCGCAGAATTTAGCTTAAAATCTTCTTAAAACCCACAAGGCTCTGCTTTCATTTTTAAGTCCCAGGAAAGCTTTCTTCAACATTGAACAATGATTGCGATTGAGTAAGTTTTCTGACTCAAAAAATGGAGGCACAACAGAGTTCAAACAAGGTGATGGATTAGCATATTTAAGCTTGAATCAACGGGCATCTTTGAAATAAACAGTCATCTGTAGGTTTCTGTCAAAGAAGTTATTCTGCACACTTAACGAAATATCACATTCTAACTTCTTATTAATTTATTATTTAAGTTTATAACCCTATTTAAAATTCATGCCACGGAAACGAGCTGACTAATTGCAACTTAAAATTTAGGCAAACCAGGAAATTGCAAGGAATATGCAAGCTAAATTTGTTTTATTTTCCTTTATTAGAACGAGGTTCTATAATGAGCTAGTAAGGAGATAAAACAGCGATGCATCCTTTCTTTGGATAAAAGGAAGACACTCCGTTAAGCAGTTCAAAATTAATCGGCAATTAAAAGGACAATTTACTCTATGAAGCAAAAGCCCTCACTTTGTTGTTAATTACGAAATGCGTTTCATTTTAAGCTTCTGCAATGCTGTATTGCAAAATAGAAAGATTTGTGAAATTGGCATTGATCTGGTTGTGGTTTCGAAGACAATTTGAAATATGAATTTTGGGCAATCGAGATTATGGGGAGCAACAAAGGTGCCTTTAGCTTTGAAATCGGAATATTCTCTTTCATTCGCTTTTCTGCAACTTCGAAACCTTCTTGCAAGTTCTACGTCATTGAAGGCAAGAACCTAGTACTGCATTCATTTTAATGAAACTTCCCTACCTCGGCAGATGGGCATTTCCAATTATCATAAAATTGTTAGCCTCAAACC
This sequence comes from Rodentolepis nana, assembly GCA_900617975.1. Taxonomy (NCBI): domain Eukaryota; kingdom Metazoa; phylum Platyhelminthes; class Cestoda; order Cyclophyllidea; family Hymenolepididae; genus Rodentolepis; species Rodentolepis nana. Next base: position 13,452 of record UZAE01001065.1, on the reverse strand, counting down.
AAGCGCTAGGAAATCATTATTCATTTCTCAAGTGGGCGTTTATATTCTATTTTAATAACTTTTGAAAAAAAGATCATAAGTGCATAAGTGCAATCCATTGTAAGCAACTTTAATAAACAAGTACTTGTTAAATCAGGGTCAATACGATAATTTGAAATTTCTAAATGTAGTAGAATATCAATAGTGAATATATTCTGTTAACTCAGTATGTAATTCCTTAAGGAGCAGACCAAACATTAACAGAAGTACAAACTTGATTTCCAAGAATTATTACAACATTACATTAAGTACTTACCATTGATATATCGATAAAACAAAGGGCAATATATCGTCATAAGCTTTTCCCCTCACCGTTTGTCTATTTCCCCATGGGCAATATATGGTCATCAATTTGTTAACATTGGTAATGATCTTCTACCACTAACAATTTGAACAAAACGTTTGCAAAATGTAATGCCTCTCGCAATTGGCAAAATGTAACTGTTATAAACATTCTAAATATACATCTATAGTTAAAAGTATTGTTACAATTTTGAAATTACCATCAAACAACACAATTTATAAAGAATTGAGTTGGATATTAAATGCAATTTTAAATAACCTTCTACTAAAAAAGTTTGCGCTTCAAGGATTTTTGATATTCAGGATATTTGTTATTATTGCTATTAATTGCTTATCAATATCATTTTTTCGGGATAAAATAAAAAGACATTATTTTCGATATATCCATAATGCGACAAAATATCCCATTAATGTTCGTCGACTTGACCAAAAAGAAGCAATATTAATTGATTTTATGTGACTAGTAGATGATCGTTCATCTTTTAGAATAGTTTCAACCAGTTGGCTATCTGCAATCATGATTTATCCATCGGCTAATTTCTTTCTAATCTAAATAAAATTTTATAATATTAGCTAAGAACAACTAACACTCATTTAATTTAGAAAACAATCTTGTACCACTTTAATTTGCCAGATATTTACATTTACAATGAACATCTCGGAGCCCGACTTAGCTGAAATTCAAATGTATCTTAAATATTTTTATGAGATACCTATATCACAATCAATAAAACAACGGACATAGACTTTCAAACTGTAATAACGTGTTAAAACGCGAAGTTGGTCTTTTTAAAGCAACGAAGTTATTCAAATTAAAACAGATAAGATAAATTTGTCAACATATTTGATGCTTCTTTATACCTGGCGATTCTCTGTATATCTTGACATCGAAATGAATATTGCGTTCTTTTATTTTGCATATGGCAACATATTTTGTCATTAGTAAATCAAAATGAAATTATTACAAAGTTTGTGTTTAATTTCCTTTAAATAAATTCGACAGTTATTAAACTTTCTACCAACCTATTTGAGCCAATAAAAGCTTAAATTAATATACGTTTGCATCTGATAGGTCATTTAATCTAACCAATCCAATGCTGCCTCCAGCAAAAAACAACATTCATTTCTCTGTTTGCACAGCTTCAAAAGAAATGGATGGTATATACAAGATTCGCACATATTATGCTCGCTTAATATTTGCCAAAATTCTTACCCCTATAATTTGTACTATTGGAATTGTTGTCAACATCATTAACATTATTGTTCTTACTCGATCATGGATGAAATCGTCGACAAATGTGTACCTCACCGCAGTTTCAGTATCCGATATGATGTATCTTTTCTTTTCCCTACTTTTTACTCTATATGTCTATCCAGCATTTAATACATCAGCTATATATATGTACGCCTTGCCAACATTTCGAGGAATAGCCAATCTATTCAGCAATATTACTACATGGCTCACACTGAGTTTCACTATTGAAAGATTCATAAACATCTCCTATCCCATATTCGGTCATCGGGTGTGCACTAGAGGAAAGGCCAAACGAATTGTATTGGGAGTTTGCATAATAGCCTTCATTCTCACATTTCCAGACTTCCTTCAATCCAGAATTAAGCCACCACTTGATTCTAATGGTACATTAATACCTGGAGGCAGATATGAGCAAACAGATTCGGATTACGCACCGGTACTGAGGAATATAGGATATGTGTATATAAATCAACTAGCATTCGTTATTTTACCATTCATTTTACTGGCTGTATTCAATAGTCTCCTTATTCAAAAAGGCCTAGAAGCAAAGAGAACTCGTCAAGGAATGTCGAAACAGAAATTGGATCGTCATCCTAAAGCTCAATATGCCTCAAAAGGTTTGGAAATTGCTAAAAGCTGTCTAACCGCAACTGTAGCTGTGGCCCAAATTCGAAACAATAGTACCAGAAAAGCAATATTCAGTGAACAACAGAGGATTACTGTTATGTTAATTTCTATTGTAGTAGCATTTTTAATTCTTCAAACACCAAGTACAGTCATTTCAATTGCCATCCATATCCTCACCGAGGAACAGAAAGCAGATGAAAACTTTTTTTCCATTCTTGTGGTTGTTTCCAACATCTCTAATGTTTTGCTATTTATTAACGCAACTCTGAATTTTGTCTTTTACTCCTTGTTTTCCGTCAAATTTCGCACCACATGCAAAACTATTTTAGGACGGAAATGTTGCGGTGAAAGTGTGAAACAAAACAGACCCAGATTGTACAACCAAACCCGATATGGTGAAAGAAGTGAAGACCTGACCACAGCCTATCCGGGGAGAGAAAATACCACAAATTCTTTGGAAATTCAGAGACTATCGATATCTTGTGACCCGCCGTTGGACAAGGCGTTACAAGGGAAAGCGGGATAATGGAAAAAATTCCGGAAGTAAATCAGATCGAACACACATGATTCCCTCGATGATAACGGTATTTTAAAATGAAGTATTTGCTAACAAATATATTAATATATTCGCAAGTGAATTAATTTTAATTTAAATTGATTAAACTTCAAAACATATTTGTAATCATCTATATTAATCTATATTAAACCTTAAAAAGTTTTAACAATATTTGAAAAAGTTATATAATATCTTATTTATTAAAGGTAATTAAAAGTATAATTGAGTTTCATTTAATTTTCTTTTTACAATCAATTTCATTAATTTATTATTTTCTTTTGTGCACCATAAACATCACATTACAATTGTCAGTATTAATTTATTTCTAAATTTACGAAGACGATGTCTTAAATATTCGAGTAATTTACTAATGAAGCTCTTGAAAAGGAAATATTGAACAGTTTTGAAAACTCTGAATAACTTAGTTTTAAATGCCTATGATAAAATTCAAATCAGTTGCATTTTATATGAAATACAGAATTTGCTCTTTACATCGCAAATTATAACAAACTATTTAGTTCCTGCCTTTAAATTTCCAATGACATAGAGTTGTCACTATACTTGAAAATTAGCTATCAATATCATCTAACGTAACTAAACTGAAGACAAACTAGGCCAAGAATTTTGGTGATAAAGACATGATTTGAAATATGGAGAATACTGGAAAATTAAAATGTTTGAATTTGATGCCAGATGCGTGCATTAAGAAAACAGTTTGCAAATTTATTTTCAAACGACATAGAAATCCTTTTATTATGTACTATATATCTCGTTTTCAACAAAATTAGCTTTTATGATTTCGTTTAGTTTATCGCAACGAATTCTCGCCTGTGTTTTTGCGTTTCCACTTGAGGCTATTATATGCCAAATATAAAATTCGGGGATTTGCTAAGCTAATTTAATATATTCCGCTCTTAGGAAATAATATTTCGCAAGAGGGACCAGGTTTTATGCAGATTTAATAAATTAATTCTTTTATTTTTAAATGTCAGATGACTGAAATAGAGCATAGGATACTATTTCCAAACTTGAACTCAGTTAAAATTATTCTAAATTAGTATCAGCGCTTTATCTTCGAAAATTACTTAGCTCAACGTTTTAATTTATGTTTTATTAAAATATTTATTGTGTTGCAATGCCTCTTCAAGTTGTTGCAGTGAACTGATCAGACCCAATGTTGTGAACCTCTCCTTTCATTCATAGACCACAGTAAGACTTGTAAATGCACATAAATGGTATTGCAAACTATCGTTTATTAAAGGAAAACTTACAAATTCAATATTTCTTCCCCCGATATTAATATTGAGAATATTATTGACACCACTGAAAGGCTTGAGACAATTTGGTTGTCAGATTGGGGGGAAAAACACATGTCCTTGAGATGATATTCAATTGCGCTAAGGTGATTCGTATTATTTAATAATATTTTTTTTCCTTCAAAATAGCATGAAACTTTAAATTACCTTTGAAATATTTTGAGTGAAATATGCAGCTTAATATTACTTCGACTTAAATGGTTTTCAGGGTAATACATTTACCATCACAACAAAGCACTTAAAGGAAGATGTATTTCATTTGCATATTTACCACAATAATATATTACAGTATAATGGGTTACATAAATTAACAATCCAAAACTTTAATCAGGCATATTTTTAGCTTATTTTTACCTCCCATAATCTAATATTCCCGTTAAAAATTCACATTTGCAAAATAATATAATTCAATATTTTAAATTATATGAAACTCAATGCGTTCCAAGGTGGAAAAGAGAAAGCTAATAAAGTTGCATTAGTTACACTTAAACAAATCCTTCGGTGACGCTTTCCGAAATGACGTCTTAACTATTTAGAGTTGATAGGTCCCATTGATATATTTCACTTACACATTCATATGATTTTATCTTATATAAAAAAATGGAATGTTACAAGCTGTTTGAAAGGTGGCTTTTAAATAATAGCCATTATAAATTGATCATTTATTATTTAATTACGAGCAACAGGTCATTAGATGACCAAAGACCTGATGTTTAAAATGATTCCACGTGGAATAATGTGAGTGGAAAAATTTTCATTTTTACATTTATTCCGATTTTTGAATTTAACGCGTAGTCATAATCTTTCATTGCACATTTATTTAATCAGTAAAACTGTTAATTTACGTATTAAATATGCCTTTAATAACAAATACTTTCAAAATGTTCCACGTAATGCTGCGTTCTATTCTTGTATTTTGCAGATCAAAAGAGAAAAATAACAATTTTTAAATAGTGTTCAAGAATAATTATCACAAGTGGGATGATCAATATACTACCCAACGTTAACCAACATATTTTAAAATTAAATTAAATAATTTAGGCAATAATTGGGAGATTTAAAACAACTTTATTACAAAAATAACATTTTGTCAAATCTCTTTGAAAGCTCATATGTACATTTTATTCATTTTAGTGTCTTTAAATTCAAAGTAGTAGGAACTTATATTTATAGTACTTTAACGCATTGAGTTTTCAAGTATTTTCGGAATTCTCAAACAAGCATTGCCAAATATTTGACAAAAAACTATAAAGTTAATATTTCAAGATTTAATTTTACCATTAAATTCGCATTTTGTTTATTTTGGTTTATCTTATAATTTTTATAGTAATGATATGCCCATATATATGCAATATGTACAGCATAGTTGATTGTATAAAGTGTGCATCACGAAAGCTTCAAGTTCACAATTACGTTTTAAATATTTTTTTTATATCAAATGGCAGACGTTTTGTTAGTTATCATTAGCCCTTTAGCTGACTTCGGACTTCATAGAGGGAGAAACATCATAGTGAAAAAAATTTGAGAGGAGGGGAAAGAGTGCTTCACAGATGTAAAGAGAAAAATCGACGTAAAGGCAGAGAAAGGGTAAGCTGAGGACTGTGCAAGATGTGGAATATGACAAACAGTCGGGTCATGTTGGTTTGAAGTCAGAAGTCAACTGCCGGTTAATAGACTTTTTGCCGTATGAGTATGCGTTTGATAAAGTGCACCGCGTGGAAGTAAGTCTACTGAACTTTTCGAATTTTTAATATATATATAACGGAAAGTCAAATTATGACTTCGCAGTTTTCCCTAAAGCTGTACATTATTTAATTCAAATAAAATATTTTATAGCCTTTTCAATTTTTTGAACCTCTACTTCCTTATTGGGAAAACAAATATTAAACTCTTTGAAGCCAATTTTCAAACAATTTTGCACTTTAATAGTTAATAAACATACTGTTCTTTCTTGCTCTCTCAAAAACTAAAGATTTTATTCAATTCAATTTCCTAAAATATTTTCAAAATTTACTTTATGAAATTCTATTTGGTAAAATGCTGTTAACAGTAGTATATATCTGCTCTCTGTTATTTGAATTTTTATCACGGTATGCCTCTATGTATCGATTATAGAAAATTCAAACCAAAAGCATACTATCGTCTTGAAATCAAATTTTATTGGCTTGTCATGTTAATCTTCCAAATAGGATACTCTACGGTATTGGTTAGGGAAGAAAGCAACGATTCAGGCATATTATACCACAAATTATTTTAACAAAATTTATGAGTTTAACGGAAGTAAAAGAGCAAAAGATTTGTGTAAATTAATTGAATTAAAAATAAGCATTATATAGAGTAGTTGTAATTTTACAAGCCGTTGCTCAAGAATCAACTTAAAATAGAAATAGACGAAATATTCATGTCAATAATCCTAAAATGCATTCCTTTCATGCATCCCATTTATTCAATTATATCTTCAGTTTTTGATTTCTATTTTATATGCAAACGGATTGGATGAGGTATTAATGATTCGAGAAATTTGATTTCTTTTCCATAAAGACGACGGTGCGTGTAAGCGTCTAAAATACTTGGTAACGGAATAATTTAATCAAAGACATCTTTACGTCATTGCAATACTCAACTATTAAATAAATCAATAAGATTACCATAAAATTAAAATTTTCGCTTATTCAAGAATAAATGGCAAACTATTTAATGTAATATATAAAGGGCATTTTTCTTTACAATCTATTGAACCCTAAAAATACTTTAACGCGATTTAGGATTTTAGTAACTAATACAAGGTAAAGATATAAAAATTTTATCTCAGCTGTCACTTGCCCTTCACCTAAGAGAAATTCAGAGAGCCCGATCATATATCAGCGAGAAGAAAATATTTTTTATCTGAAATACAGAATGGAAGCCGTAGTTTTGCAAACCAAAAGGTCACATATGCAGTGCGAATTGTTTAGTTGTATGAGTGCTCATAATAGGCTAAAATTGTGAAAGCTATTGTCTTTAAGACAATGGCAATTTCCGAGCCTTCATTTAGATTAAACATGGAATTTGGATAATTTTTAATCGATCACAAATTAAAATTTGAAATTTCTTCCTTTTCCAAAACTCACTGAGCTATGATTTAAATATCAGTAAGGCATAACCACTTATAAAACTAGTTATTTAGGCACCTAAAAATACTTGCTAAGAGCTTTAAAAGTCATGTGAAAGTTAAGAATAATTACCATTTTCCCACATTTTTTAAGGATTTCTTTAGGAAAAATATGCCTGGAATGCAGCGAAAATATTTAATTGACGGTGAATTTTAATTATTAGTTACTATTTAAATGAATTAAATATATCAATTTTGCGGTAGTACTTATTCCATTTTTATTTTAGTATTCGAATCGATCGATTGAATTAACATTATAAATATTAAAAGTGAAATAAAATATCAATTTTAGATGTAAAACAATTTGATGTCTCTCAAAATTTCCATGAATTACGATTAAAATTTTTGATGTTACTATCTGGAAATTTTCGACTATTACAATTTTAATTATTTAACTTAATTAAAGGACTCCACTCTATGAAAAACATTAGACAAATAACATTCAGATTTAAAATTTGATGAAATATTAGACATTTGTCTAAGGTTTCGAAAACTTTTTTATTAACAGGCGTGATTCAACTTATGATTTAATGTGTCTAGTTCGAAACAATGGTTGCCTATTGGTTTCAATTTGCGCCCAAAATTAATTAAAATAATTACAAATCTAAAGGACTTCGGGAAAATATTTATGAAACATATATAAATTTATTATTCTATGTAATTATAATTTCCAAATAAATAGCTAACAGCATCTCAGGTTTTCTAGAATCAAGAGAAATCATTAATGTAAAAAATGTAATAATGTTAGTAACAAATTCACTATTGATTACAAGTTGAACCTACCTATTCATTGATTAAAATACTGAAATGATATATATATATATATATATAAAGCTAAAACAAACATATGGACATTACTTTGTTCTAAAATCCTTATTGTTTTACTTAGTTGAATGATTTCATGCAAAGTGAATTGATCAAAATGTTGCGCACAACAAATATGCTTCATCTTGTAATATTTTCACTTTGTCAAAAATTTGTATTTGTTCAATGCACATTATATTGTATTATTATATATAATAAACACTATAATCTGCTATCAACGAAATCGTTAATTTTATTTAATATCTGCGTAGAGGTGCGGGCAAACTAGCTCTCAAATGGTGAAAATATCGATTAAACTTTAACTTAAATTTTCTCCAATATTCGTGCTACTCATATGACATAGAACAAATGTAATTAAATCATCTATAGCTATTTATCTATTCACATCTAGCGTATATTCAAAGCTATTTTCGTCAAAAACAAACGTTTAAGCCAGTATTAGCTATGAAGTTATTGGTAGTAACTCATCTATTTCATAATTTGAAATGACATTTCTACCAAAAGCATTTTTGTCGGATCTATAATTTTCATTTTTAAAAGTAATGCAAATAATTTACCCATATCGTTCATGAAATAAATTAAAACTAATGCATTTACATAGTAAATAATACCTGTGCAAATTTTACCCTATTTGAATAAAAATAATATAAACATTATTAATAAAATTCACTGAGAATTTATCTAACAATTGAAAATGATTATTCTTTTATATATTTTTTTCACGGATGTTTACAACGATGGAGGAATTAATATACGATATGTTATGAATTTTGATAAATAATAAATGCTTGTCTAATTGCTATTGTTTCAAGTTTTTTATTTCAATGTATCAATTTTCCAAATTTTGAGCTGAATGCGTTGGTAATAACAGAAAAATATCTTCTGTCGAATTGTGTTAAAATTATACTAGAAAGTCATGATTTGCGAAGTGTTGCCTTTTGCTTGTAAAAAACTCTACTGTTTTGACGGTTTGCGTTCTAAAATGCAATACTTGAAACATTATTTTTGGGTTTATAAAATGGAAACTGTCAATATGATCAAGCCATTCTATTGCATGTTGAATATAATACCACCCTTGAAAGTGTATAACATTTGACTGACAGATTTCCAAACAGTTTCAACAATCGGTTTAAAATTTAAACAAATTTGCTTTTGATCCAAAACCACCAATAGAATCAGATGGTCTTATCGTCTCCAAGTAGTCCATATTACGCATATTATTGTTGCCTCTTCAGTGGCGAAACCATCAGCAAATATCTATACTTTTAATAACTGAATTTCTCATTTATTGCGGAGGAAATTACACTGATGTAAACTAAGTGTCGAAATTGCAAGATTGATAGTGGCTAAAATCAGGCATTCAGGTTCTGGGTTTAGGTATTGCCTTCAGTTGAAAACTTCTTAGAATCTTCTCGAGTTTTTCTTAAAAGACCGATGTGATGTGCAAGAGAGGATCTTACTCAAATCAAAGATGCCATTTTTTCTAAATTATTATCTTTGGCATATTTAGCTCTGATTTTGGCTAATCAATCCATAAAGTTAGTCCCTTTTGCAACAGTGTCAATAAAGTATGTTGATAAAAATGTTAACTTCTTCCTCTTTGCTACCGAAACGTATAACAGGATATACACCTTATTTCACTTTCGACGGGATTTGTAAGGTTTTGTTTTTTAAACGTTGAGATGTTGTCTTTTGAAGCTTTAGCAAATGCAACCCTATATTTGTTTTTAAACAGCGGAAATTTGCCAAAACCCTCTCTCTCGCTCTTGCCCTCTAACTGTGAGAACGTCAAAGGTAGTGGCTAAGCTAAACCACTTGAGGCTCAAAAAATTCTATTGAATTCATCCTATAGGATGCCATTCTAAGGTAGGATAAACTTTGTCCTATTAAAAGTTAGACATTTTGAGCAATCAATCCAAACTCTTTTATACTATTGAGCTCATCTCTAATCCTTTTTCTGAAAGCTTTACCAAGGCTTTGTAAGGTCGTTTATAAGGAAGGATGTTTATGTAGTTCCTTTTAATAATTTATTAACTTTTCACCCAAAATGGTATATGCTTTATTAAGCTTTCAAAAATTACGACATTAAATATATGCACTAAGGGAATTTTGATATCTTTCATTTCTATTTAAAGTTGTGTAACAATAAAGGAGGGAACATATTAATAATTCATCTTTTCTAAACAGTTTGCAAATAGAAAAGGACTTCGTACACCTCAGAGAATCGTAGCAACCTCTCCTATTTTGGTTAATGAATCACAAAATTGTTGGTAAAATCCTTCTTTCCCATAAAATTTGCAATTGTGTCTATCATACCACTATACAGACTGACTATAATCACATATTTGTATCAAATGGCAGGCGTCTTGATGGTTATTATTAGCCCTTTAGTTGCCTTCAGGTTTCACAGAGGAGAAGGAACATCAACTTGAAAAAAGTCGAGAGAGGGAAGAGAGGAGTGTTTCAAAGATGTAAGAGGCAAACACAAAGGTAGAACAAAGGTGTGGTGAGTACTGTGAAAATAGTCGAATATGGAATAGAGTAGGGTGATGGTAGTTTGAAATCAGAATTCAACTGCCAGTTAATATACTTTTTTGCCGTATGCAAATACGTTTCCCAGAGTGCACCACGTGGAGGTAAGTCTATTGCACTCCCCATAATCACATATATCAATTTTATTATTGATTTCGGAAAGAAAATTGAGCAAGGCGAAGGAAATGGAGTTAACTTTTTCAGAATTTAAATTTTTGGGCATTTCAATTGGCAAATTGTGAAGCTTGTTAAAATAAGCCTATTAATGGAATAAATACTATTTTCGCCAGTCCCCAAATTATATTTTGTATAAATATGTTTATTTTAATATTAATCAAAGAAGGCTAACTTGTTCTATTATTATTTACCGTCATTAAGAATACTACTACCAAAATTGTTATTGCCCTTTTAAACATACAAAATGTGCATGTATTCTTATATTTCTTTTAAATTGTAAACTTCCCTGCGAGAATAACATTTAAAGCATAAATGATCTTCTCAAAGTACTTCAATGAAAAGGAACAGTCTAAAGGCAAGTTTCATATAAATGCACAAAATAAATCAAAAAAAATTGGGCTTTTAATTGACCACATTATACGAATATAAGGCATGAAATGTTTAAACACATGCATCTAAGTTGTACAATAAATAAGTTGTTTTAAAAGTCCTATTGAGATAAAATAAAAGAAATTCAGTAAATTTCAACCCATTAATTGGCAGACAAAAATAATTACTTTTTGTAATTCAGCCATGCTAAGTATAACTGACGTCTGATTTTGATCTCGTCCTGATTTTACTAAAAAAATGACCTCAACCTCTTTATTATTATTCAAAAGGAATCAAATTCAGTCTTATCCACTTGCTCCAGACAGTGCTGACTCACATTTTTTTCAATGAATTTCAATCAAACATTTATTATTTAAGTGGCAAAGGTAGAAGGAGCGTCAATTGTAAAAAAATTTAATTTTAATTTTGACACTTAACACATTGGGCAATTAACAGAATATTCTCTTGGGAAAACCACAACATATATTATTTCAAGCAGAGAAGTAAACTGAAACTCTTGCAACAGAAGCACACAATCTTATATATTTTAAAGCAAATTATGCGTCCGAGTAATTACTTAAAATTTTCATTAACAAAAGCACATATTTGTTGAAACTTGCACAATAATTTCTTTGAAATAATTTCTATAGCATAAATCTGGTTATTTAATTTTATGCGTACTCCATTTCCCTATGTAAAATTATGCCTTTATAATAAAAGTATTGAAATAAAAAAAATAATAATTTAACAAACCTCCAGTTCATAACTTCCTATGGCATGAAAGAGAATTTGTAGCTGTATTTTTACATTACCTTGGCTGCTCGTCTTTAACTTCAATGATCCAAAGTCACCCTAAAACTCTTCATATTAAGGAGTTCTGTAAGTTCTCCCTATTCACGTAAACTCTAACAATAATGCCAACAATTCAACATTAAAAAATTTAAGTTATTTTGGTCTCAACTTTGCACTGATTCCTGACCTCAACCCGAAATAAGCATAATTTTCCCAATTGTTGGCCGTCCTCTTTATGAGATCATAGTAATGTTATGATCGAGGCATTAAGAGAAGTGAATCCAAGAGTGTAAATCGGGATCAAATGTCTATTGAAGGAAGAAGAAAAAAGTATTATTATTTTGTTCCATTATTAGAGACCAATAGGCAAATGATTCATGTATGATTTATAAGATAATTTCTCAGGAGCCATAACAGCTTTACATAGCTTTACATAGGGGGAGGGGAGCAAATCGGCATTCGCTCGTTAGAGTAATTTGACCCAAAGTTGCAATCTATTGAATTGGAAGCAATTTATTGCATCTCGCTTAATAAAAATTTTGTTTTAACAGAATGACATAATGGAACAATACAACGAAGAGGGGCGGATTAAATGAAAAGATGTACCATCCTTTGTATCTTGACCTCGTAAAGTCTTACAAAAACAAAGTAAACAATTCTCATGATTTTTGCCAAGAAAATTCATGTCTTCTAAGAGGTATATTTATACGAGAATGCAATTCTATCTTCTATTGTAACTTCATTTTGTCTTAGAACAAGTTCAATCCTCATGTGCTTAAACGTTGAATGAAGGACACTTTATAACCTTTATTTCATTAAAATGGTGCAAAATTTTGTTTAAATCGTGGAAGCTAAGTAAAACCTATCTCAACCATCTTGCTGCCAAAATTGTTATAAAGGCCTATATCAACTATTAAAGTCATAAACAATAGTGCTTTCCGGTAAATGGCGCGTTTTTTAAATATGAAGAAAGTAACATACTTGAAGCGTTAAATTTTCAATTTATGGCGCTATTTTTGTTGTTGACTGAGTGGCGACATAAAAATAGGGTTTTAAATATTTTTGGGGTCATGACGTATATGGCTACACGTCTTATCTTGATTTTAAAAATAAATTGAATACAAAGCTTATTTGCTTTCATAGAGGCGAGGGAACGATATATATTAACAAAAAATGAGGGAAAATGTACCACGTTGGCGTTTTTGCACGCTCGTTTATGACTGGGTGTTGTTAAGATAATTTCTACCTATTTGTATATTTCGTGATAATTGCACTCAATAAAATTATTTATCATTATCAGGGCCAAATTACCATTTTTATATCAATTAAATTGGGGTGTGCGATATACTTACCTCCAGGTGGTGCACCCTGGGCAACGTATACTCATGCGGCAAAAAAGTCTATTAATCTGCAGCTGACTTCTCACTTCAAACTACCATGACCACTACTGTATGTTATATTCGACCCCTGTCACTACTCATCTTACCCTTTCTGAGCCTTTGTGTCTGTT
>UZAE01001064.1:0-15459 GCA_900617975.1 Rodentolepis nana | reverse complement strand
CCCCCCCCCCCCCACCATATCTTTCCCATTTATGAGAAGACAGCTTTGAGTGGCAGTAATAGTATTTAAGGCTGCCATCACGCAGAGTTTAATTCAAATGATAGATTAAAAAAACTAGTCCACAAGAGGGAATGTGGAGTGTAAAATCGATGATAGTGGGAGGCAAAGAGTAAAGAGGGTGGCAAGAGAAGTGGCTACCATATCAACCGCTAATGTTGGGACCACTTTATTGTCTTCAGATCGATTCCTTCCAGGTGCATATCCCAGAGCGGACTAAAAGAGGAAATGAAAATGAAACTCAATTATTACTCAAAGCATAGATCCAAGAATACCAATGAACCAGTTATGACACAAGGCATCAAGATGACTTGCCAATGTTGAATAAGGGATAGGTGGGCAGGACACAAAAACCGTTTTAGACAACTCAATTAGCGGTACCATCATAGTACAGATATATATACATAGTGATTATGTAAATGTGTCAATAGTAGATACACAGTATGGAAAAGTACTTCTTTTTCAAATATGAGGTTATTTAACATCACAAGACCATGAGTGTCTAACAAATTGAAAATAGTATTGCCGTCACTGAGAAATCAAGTAACTTCTTATGAATATGAAATTAACATCTCAAATAGCTAGGACTACAGAAGAGGTAAATAACTTCGCCCTCAATTAGAGCAGTAAGCAATTGGGGTGATTGGACAAAAGAAGTAATTTCCTAACGGCAAGTAGAGACGCAAAAAGAAAAGTGATTATGTTAAATCTGCCAATAAGGTACCTAATCTCCCTAAGAGATTGCACATGTTTGACAACCTCCTTGATTGTATAGTCCACTTCCTCTTCTGTTGTAAAGCGACCAAGACCGAATCTGATGCTAGAGTGGGCCAGATCTTCTTCCACTCCAATGGCACGCAAAACGTAGGAGGGTTCCAGAGAGGCCGATGTGCAGGCACTGTGAAAAGCAAGAATATTTCAATAAAAGAAAAAACTAATTGAAAAAGTAGGCCGGGGATGCATTTGATTGCATATTTTTGAATATCCAGGCAAATGACTTTCGTTGCATCTGGTGGTAAAGATAGACTAGACTATTTCACCCCCAAATGTAACATTGAAACTGCTCACCCACGATAATTTTACCCTCTCTGTGTGGAGATCTTGCCCCCGGTTTCTCCCAATTAAAAAAAGGGGATATCAAAATCTTATTCTCCTACAGACTATTTCTGTTACAACTTGAATCTGAAGGGGAAATTTATGGGACAAGTTGAATTTAAATACAAGTTCGACATAGATAAAAAAAATGAAGGTTATAAGAATGAAAAGTGGTGGAATGTCATTGTTCAACCCCTCAAAGCGAAAAGATATGAGGGCAGTCAAAAGCACAATTAGCACATACCATCAGAGTAACTGGTACTTGCTTAATCTTTTAAACAGTCCAACTGCAGCTACTTGTTTTCAAAGCTAATTCCCGACCCCCCCCCCCCCCCCCCCCCCTCCTCCTACACACTATGTCTTCAGCCTTTCCTGTGGTTTTGAAAGTCACGTGTATCATATCAACCTCATACCTTAAATAAAACCGTAAAAATGAAATGCGGTGTTATGAAACAGTTCCACAAAAGATCCAAACACCAACACCAAATAGGTGACCCGGGGTGGCTATCAGTACATTCAACAGTAGCTCATAAGTACAGTGATAGCTCCAGCCACCTTAAAAACCACACACATGCTTCCCGCAGGAATATTAAAGAAAGTAATTAGCAAAAACCCTAGCAGAGGTACACAAATAAACTGATAAGGCGAAAATTACAAAAATTGAATAAATATGGTGACACTAATATTGCATGCTTGGAGAAGGTGGTCTCTATACGATGAGAGAGAGAGGGGGGGGGGCGAATTTATGGGAATTTAGATGAGCCAGATATTAGGGAAACGAATTCAAGGGAAGCGTAGACACACTCACCTGCCGGAGGAAAGGGCGATGTTCTTGAGAGCCATGAGGAGACTCTCTCCCTCGACGAAGGCGAAAGACAAATTGCAACAGCCATGATAGCGTCTATCCGGATCTCCATTGAGTATAACCTCCTCCAACTGCGAGGTGATACCGTTCAACAAACGATCATACAACCTCTTAACGAGCGCCGCATCATTCTGGAAGTGGAGATGCGATGCAGAGATGAGATTTCATTAAATTGTGGAAATCAATGCATTTCAGGAAAGTTTAATGAGAATAAAACTGTTTCAAGAACTAAACGCCAGAAAAGTGACTCATTCAGATTTATCTGCATGTATCTAGCGCCTAAAGTAATATCTGATAACTTGATAATTTAAGATAGTAGAGGAATGATAATTTGAGATTCCATTATTTGATAAACTCCCTGGTGATTTCTACTAGCTGAATTAAGCTATTCGTGCTGGATGCCAATGCTCTACAGACACGATTTAATGGGTTTAACAACCAGATAAATCAAGATAGCTGAAGAAGCAATAGTTGTGATGATTAAGATTTCCTTACATTCGGAATTAAGAAGGCCCCTTCCATTTCTCCAAGTAGTAAAAATTCAATGAAACATCAGCATCCTTTAGAAAAAGTAAATGGCTAGTGACTCTTCAATGGATAACTGGACGATGATTTACATCTCTTGCAAACATTTACTTTGTAGGGAATAAGCACTAAAATGGACTTAAGGAGATAGAAAACTTAAATGAAAAAATTATATTAAAAAATGAATAGGCATTAGATTAATTTAAGAAGGAATTGGCTCAACATCACAGGAAAAACATTTTGATTGAACCAACCGATGATATTCAAATGAAATGCATGAATAAAGAACGTTTGGAGGCATAGAAAGGAAAGTAACACAATGAACAAACAAACCTGCATTTCAGCCTCGGCAATCCGACAAGCGGAACCAAAGCCAACCACAAGTGGAGCTGGAAGAGTACCCGAACGTAAACCCCTTTCCTGTCCACCACCGCTAATTATTGGCTCCAGTCGGACTCGGGGCCTTCTGCGCACGTAGAGGGCACCAACTCCCTTGGGTCCATAGATTTTGTGTCCACTAATTGACATCAAATCAATCTAGTATGGAAAATAAGTCAAATGAGGATCATGAAGATTTGAAAAATAGAATGTAACAAGGGTATTAAGCGCACATTCATCTTGTTAACGTCCATAGGAATCTTTCCCACAGCCTGAGCAGCGTCTGTATGAAAGAAAATTTTCTTATCGCGACAAATTTTGGCAATATCTTCAATGGGCTGTAGAACTCCAATTTCGTTATTTACAGTCATAATGGAGACGAGGGTGGTGTCTGGTTGAATTGCACGTTCAACATCTTCAGGGTTTACAAGACCATTTTTTTGAACCGGCAAATAGGTGACTTTAAAGCCATCATTTTCCATAGCTCGACAGGAATCAAGAACGCACTTATGTTCCTGGATAAAAAAGAATATAACTAAAATAGTTGGGCAACTTACAATCTGGGATGTGATAATATGGCGCTTTTTAGAGGCGTAGAACCGAGATACACCCTTAATGCTGAGATTGTTTGATTCGGTTGCACCACTGGTGAAAATGATCTCTTTCGGATCAGCGTTAATAAGATCGGCAACTTCTGCCCTAGCTTTCTCAACAGCTTGCTCCGACTCCCACCCATATTTGTGGGTAGTAGAATGCGGATTGCCGAAAGAATACACCAAATGAGGTAGCATTGCATCTAAAACTCGAGGATCCTGTACGAAATCTCGAAGATTAAAAACTAATTACCAAAGGCGTTGTGGCCTGTAAATCGAAATAAAGTGGTCGAATTGCGTCTTCATGGGCAGAAGACGAGAGTCTTTTAACTAAGCAGAAAAAAATATGATGAAGAAAACCGTACCCATGCATAATAACAAATTCAAAGGCCGAGATCCCGAAAATTTGGGGAAAAAACCGAGAGACATGATCAGAACCAAAGCAAGCCGACTAAATGAGGCAAGTCCAAAAGTATGCGAAAAGTGCAATATTATAAAAGTCGTTTCAACCTGTCTTAAATAATATATAAAATAAATATTAATTTTATCGAATTAGCAGTTTTATTACTTTAAGTAAATGATTTCTGTTAAAGGTTAAACTTTTTTATTGTCAAAAAAATTATAAAATTTATTGTAAAATTTTTAATTTTTTAATTTAAAATGAGGAGTGTTGTAAGTAAGCAACGCGTATTTTTGCCTTATATTCTTTGATCGTCCTTGACACATGAATTTCATAAGGTAGTTAAATGGAGGGAAGTATGGTTTACATGAGTTAATTTGGGCCTCGGTCGTTGGGTGCCAGTTGTAAGCTTTTTAAATGGTAATTTACCTACTGGATGGATACCAATTTCGAACTTTTAAATTTAGGTGAAAAAAATAAAAAACTCGTATTTGTGTATGTCAATTTGAATTTAATTAATTTTAAGGTGAAATGCTCAAAAACATTTCAAAGAATCTTTCTGCAAAGTTCACCCGACCCCAGGAATCGATCAAATCTCCTGCTGCAGATTCTGTGCCCCTCGCAACGTGGCCTAATGATGTTACCATTTTTGGTGAGCCTCTCTTCAATCGGCCTCTCACTTCTGCCGATTTCGATGCTTTGCAAGAATCTGCCGGTTTGGGACCCATTAGCTGGTGGCTTGATTCTGAATTAGCCCGTGCGGATTCAATTGATGCACTTACCTATGAAGATGAAATTGCAATCACGGCAATGCTTCGCGCACCTTTTGAACAAGCTGGTCCAGTTCGGTCAGCTGCGGGGGGTCTACTGGATCGATTAAATGAACTCGAGAGAATTCAAGCCCTTGCAATGGAGGAAGAAAAGCGAAGAGCTCAAGGCAAGGAGAAGAAGGTCCGGCATCACTCCACACTTAGATTAGCTCCGGAAGGTGATCCAGAAGATGAGGAAGTGGAAAATGGCTTAGATAGGATGGGAAAAATGGGACCACCAAGTGGAATTAATTTGCACCGTCGAGACACCTATGCTGTGAATAGACGAGAACCCTTAACGGTTAAACAATCGCAGGAAGCAATTAATCCAAGATTTTGCAAAAGTCCTGAACGTAGGGATTACAGGCCATCTGAGGGTTGTGAACTTCAAAAAACTTACTCGAAAGTGGGTCCTCTGATTTTTCAAAAAAATTGTCGTATTTTTATCTGTATGGTTTTTGAGTTAACGTTCTTATTTTACAGTCAAGTATTCATCCTCGGAGTAAGTTGGCATGATTGCTTCCCATCAGCGAAGTTTTTATTTCATTAGTTTTGATATTTTATTACATTGAGCATTTAATCGAAATTGGTCATTAGCATGTGGGCATGATTTATTGCTTTCTTTAATGGCTATGATTTTAATAGGCCTGTATTAAATTGTTCTTCTATAAAAAGCGGAGTTGATAAAAGTCTATGTTGTCTGTGGAATGTGTATTGCTAAGCCCAACTGAATTCGTATTGAACTACGAAGAATCTTGACTCTAGATACTTTGTGATTAGATCCTGCGAACGTAATTCGAATTCGCAATCTTTATCCTCTTTTCTTTACATTATAATTTCACCTGTTGCTGAGTTTTCGTTTATCGGTTGCGTCTTATGGGCAAAACTTCAATTTGACTTAGCTAATTTTCCATGTAACCTTGAATTTCCCATGAGTTTATTTGCGGACAAACGTGTGGTGCTTAAATGAATTACTAAGAGTATGTTCAATGCTTCTGCGAGAGAAGGTTCCGTACTTGTAAAATGGTTTTACTGTCAAGCATCCTTTGAGTCTAGGCTTTGAGGCCTTGGCGGTTCCCAGGATTAGGTGCTGTGACATTGTTGTGGAACTTCCATCAGACCACTGAATCAAATAACTTGGCAATTTTTCTTTGGAAGTGAGAGAATGAAAATGCTCAGTGTAGACACCCACTTATCCATATCTACTGTTGTAGAACTTCCATCAGGTTTCCATCTGATAAGTAAAAGCTTTCTAACTGAGCACAATTATTAAACTTTATCTTGAGATTGTTCCAAACCCCATTTGGCTGGTTATTCTTTCATTAACTGGTAGTAACCTGCAATTGTATAAGTTGGTGCTTTTTGTGTACTCTGTATCATTCAATAAATTTTGTGGAAAGCAGTGCTAGGTGAATTTTATTGAGAACTCGTTTTGGGGTAATTTTTTCTCCTAAAATTTGTATAAAGTACTTGTCGAGTCATTTGTCTTTTTATGCGCATATTTGTGAAGCTGGTGTCCTACGAGTTGAATGTTCGATTCCCGTCAAATGAGATTATATATTCTACCTGAAGTTTAGAGTCATTTAGACGCATTCATGCTCTAGGTGACTAATGATACCATCAGCTTTCAACACATTTCGCATTCAGTTCACAATAAGATTCGCATCCCTTGGAAATTGCTGTTGTATTACGCATGAGTTCGTTTAATTCTCAGGCTGCTAAAACTTTACACTTGCACACGAACGTGCGAAGTGTGAGAGTTTCAAATGCCTTACGATAAGATTAGCATAGAAGGCCTGGTATGTGTAGGACTCTATGAAAGCACTTCAACTTTTTGCAAAGATGTCGATGTTACTCTGGAGATTACTGTGAATTTGTAATTGAGACTTTTAATCCAATTTACATCCATGTTCTCAGCTACTGATTCCCATAATATCCTTCAGACCGCTGAAGGAAATAACTTGGCACTTTTCCTTTGGAAATGAGGGAATGAAAATGCCCAGTGTAGAGACACCCACTTATCCATATCTACTGATGTGATTGGCCAACTGAAATGATTAGCTCCGGTGAAAAAGAATGTTACCTTTTTAAGTGACATTCTCCACCTCTTAGAGCTTATACATTGAGAGATGTCTTATTGGCACCAAATTTCAAACACTGCAGCTGAAATACCTCTTGCCCAAGTTTATTTGTTGTCTCTACTACTTCATCAGCGTATTGAAAAGTTGCTTCAGCTTAGAAGGCACTCGTGTCTGTTTGAAAAAAAGTATCTGCATGTGAACATTGAAGAATTAATCACATGATTAAAATTTTATCAAAGTTGATCGTTTTTGCTTGAATGTTTTCTTCGTTCCAGGGTTCATTAAATCACCTCCAGTTTCCTGGTGAATTGCAAAGATCCCTCAACGGCCTTGCAACATCTGACCTGAGTGGAAACTCTACTCAGCTTCTTGGGCGAACCTTCGATGCTGATCAACTGAGTGATGTCTTCCCTAGCCCCCGAGTGTCAACGGAGAAGTTTGACCCTTCTGGACAAGCACCGCCACCTAAACCCTCCGCAGATCTTCCCCAGGGAGCAAATCGTCACATGACCTTCGTGCGTCAGCCTACTCAGTCGAGGCACCTTCAACGTGATGACACTTTAGTTCCGCGAATATCCGCCTCCCCTATGCGTAATGGAAGATTCTCAGGAGAGACTCCCAATGAAACATCGCTTCGAGATTCCCTCCCCACCCGATTGGATAACTCTCGAACCCCTGCGCACAAACTCTCTGCGCCTGAAATGCTTTGTAGTTTCAAAACAAACGGTTCTGGTTCTAATCTCATCCCGACCAACATGTCTGACGCTATGGCTTTAATGAAGGAACAGGAAATGAGGTTGAGAGCATCTAGTGGTCGAGCCGGGGAGGTAAATATCTCTCTTGCAAGTTCAATGGAAGGGAATGGCAGTGCACATGGGAGCACAAATCGTTTGAATAAATCCCTTCCGGTGGATGGTGGTGTTAATGGCAGTGGACTTTCTCATATATTTGCCCAGAGAGAGGTTAAAGATGTCCCTCAAAGGTATGATCCAGATGGAAAACGAAATACAACTGGTGAACTCTCGAGGCACAAGTCCTCATCTCAATCGAGCCTAAAGGACATGGCATCGTTGAATGAAATGATTCGAGCTCAACAGGAGTCCCTGAGAGCATCTGGAGAGCAGATAATGCAGAAGGTGCGTTCAAGAAGCTCGCTTAGTCAATCTGTTGGTTCGTCAATAAGTAGTCGGGATGGGTCTCCACATGTTCCTCCCGTGTCCCAAAAAGAACCAGCCGTACATCAATCCCTTGAACGACCTGGAGGGCTACATGTCTCAGGTGCTACTTACGATTTGAATCCAGAGGGAATTTCTTTGAACAGTAGTATCCCGTCGGAAGATTTATCTCTCCCAAAAAGGACTTCTTCTCCAGTTACAATGCGTCGACCACCAAGAGGTAGTGGAGCTAATGTCCCCCCACCCCTTGCTTTACCTATCGACATTGATGGAACCACGCCATCCACTCCTCGTACGCCGAAAACAGCTCGACCTGGAAGCTATGTGGAACAGTTACAGAGTGCGAAGAACGCCACCAGTGCTGTGGAGGCATGGGTTGCCGATACTATGACCACTATGAATAACAATGAGATAGGGATTGTTAACCTCTCCGCTTCCGGAGAGTCTTTCAGTGGAATGCGAGGTAGTACGGAAACATATGCTTTGCAAGAAGAAGAGACAAATAAAAATATTCGTCCTACAGACCTTAGAGCTCCTCCTCCAAAACTAGTTCAGCCCCCGCAGAGCCTGTTGACAGAAAGTATAATGACTACTTCTCAAAGGACAGTGACTGCAAAAACTCCTACTTCACCTTCTGGGAAAACAGGAAATCGACGTGCAATCGCTCCTTCAGCAATTCGTGGGGGAAGACCTGGAACAGTACCGACGTCTAGTGCTCCCGGAAGGCCTACAGGAGTATCTTCCATCCGTCTTCCGGGTATCCCACGAATTAGACCTCCAGCTGCAACTTCTAGTACTGCAGCTGTGTCTAAATTTCAAGGTCCTAGAGTTGCTCCTACTACATCGAATTTAAGGCCTCCCGTATCAAGATTAAGGCCACCTACTTCAATTCCACAAAGTAGACTCCCATTACCACGAGGACCTTCAAGGACTTCTACATCGAGATCAACCTCAAGAACCAATTCAAGAGCCCCAGAGTAGTAATTGTTGCCCTCTCCCACTCCCTATATTCTCATTCTTCTTCCCCCCCCCCCCCCATGATCATGTTTTTTCACTTTTCGCTACTTCTATTTCGACTTTGAAATAGTATTATGGTGAGACATTCTTGTTTTAGTTGTTAAGCGAGAAAGGGACTATGTGTCTCTCATTGTGCTTATTTTTCTTTTGAAGTAGTGTGGGTGTGGGGAGAGGTGCAACGTAGCATTCTATGTACTCTTTTCTTGGTTTTAGGTTTTTGACTTTTTCTCAACAGTCTGTCCTTAGAGTTCACGAAGCCAGAAATATATATATTTCAGCCATAGACGTGAGATCTTCATGGCCTATTTCCTTCACTACCTGTTATTCGAAATTCCTTCACTCTTGGTTAATATCGTTCTTATCTTGTTAATTTAATCACTCCGTACGAATAATTAACTTCTATATTATTACTTGCGCTTGATCGATATTTACAGTTCTATGAAGTAGGACTGGTTAAATTCTCACCTGTTGCCCTCTCAAAGACGTTATTGATTCTTAGTGGTAGAGCTGTTCCATGTAACGATGTGCTCTTTGAGTGATCTGAAGCACAAGAGTGGGGATTTATGTGTGATGAAACACGTTATAACTTCGAGGAATGGTATTTCTGTGTACTTGAATGGTAGATAACAGGTTTTTTGGAAGCATTGCAATGATGTAGGAGGTGAACTGAAAGGCAAGATGGGAGGTGGACTAGACGGGGTGATTTAATAAAATATAAGGATGAGGTAAGGAAACATCCGTAAGCAGACGAAGGATCTGCGCTTCAAAGTTCTGTTGTGGCAACTTCGGATGGACCAAAACGGGAGAACACTTAAAACCACATTTTCGGCAGGCAATTTGATCTAATATGACCATTTTTATTTAGAGTGCACCATGTTAGAGCCTTCTTGTCAAATTGTTGTCATCGCGTCAACTTTTATATCACATGTATTTTTCAGCGTTATAAAACTAAAACCTCACAATATAAACTATGTTAACTGAAAAGAAAAGATGCTATCATTTGTTTTGTAGTGCTTGCTAGAGGAATGACTCCTTATTTAAGTGTCAAGCAAACTTCATTAAAAAATAAAAAACGGAAGAAAGTTCCTTAGTCATGGTGAAATCTCTTTGCAGAGTGGTTAATAGATAAAGCAGGTAAGCTCTGATCAGCAAAGGTTTGCTCAAACACATTGTATTCTAACTAATGTTGTAACTAGCCTATCGATTTCTGCCTAAATAAATGTGCAGCCAATCATCCGTTGGGGTTTAGGCAAGTGTGTGCGTGCGTGCGTAGGTGGGTTGGTGGGTGTAGGTGTTGAGATATAAGCAACGTGCTCAATGTGTAATAATCACCATGCTAAAATGACGAGAAAGAAAAACATGATCAACTGATTAGGTTGAGCGCTATAGTTAAGAAGCGTTTAGTAAACCCAGTTTTTGTGTTGGTAATTTAGGGCCATTTATTATTTTGCCTTCCAATTGTGATGTTACATCGTAAAGAAAGAAACTTTAATTAAAGAAAACATAGGAACAAGGTTTATTTATGTCTTAAGAAGCACGTTTAGGTCTAATCGAACTTTAATTTGCCTTTTATTATCTGAACGGAATTTATTTAAGCATTTCAGATTCTAGAGAACTCAATTCCATGCCCTCCATGGGAAAGGGGAATTCTCTGTGCGATTGCTGATTTGAGGATTCAAAATAGTGAATTAAGGGTTTCGAACTCGCATTTAAGATAAGAAAGAATCAAAGTGTCAAAAATAATGATCCCTGTTGACATTTTCTTCCATTTTTCCTTCCAATATTAATGCTAAAATTAGATTGTGTTCAGGATGATTCATTAAATTTTATTATTATTAAGTTTTATTAGCTGAAAGAATGGCTTTCTATATATTTTCGATAAATATTCTTCAGTTTCATTGTTCATTTAAATGCCTCTTATTTCGTCCACAAATTTACAGTGATGTCCTTATATTCCTACAAAACAAACTTTCATCTGTCATATTTAGACAAGGTTTTCGATTCTCTTTGTTCACAGTCGAACAGTTTTATTTATAAGTGCAGTTACTTCCGATCCCTCAAGTGCGCCCTTGCACTAGTAAATCATGCACACCTTTTACATGCATACCCTCACTATTGTCGCTTATCTGCATATATGTTACTGTCACTCAATCCATTCAACGCCATAGTTAACTAAATACTTGCTGGTCTATACAAATCTTAGTTTTCAATTATTAATAACGTCTTCACTAATCCATTTGTTCATAAAAGTGGCTTCCGACATTGCTGCCAAAACAAGTGCCACACTTCGTTTGAACATGATTTACTACGCTAGACGGGGCATATGATTACATCCTATATCTAGTAAACAGATATAAAGACAAATTTCAATTGGGCAACATCGACGGATGAAACCTTACTTGAACGATAGATAGTTTAAAAGAGTTAATTATATAATAATGCTTTTTCGCACACATCCCTGCCATTTTAAAGTAATAGATGAATAGAACATGATTCTCAAGTATAATATTTGTGCGTAATAAAATTAAAATGAAACTCTAAATCAGTTTTAAATAATTATAGCCAATTGCTGCAATTAAAGAGTAGACATATTCATTTTAATTCAAAATTATATGACCAAATTTAAACATGTCAATAATATTCATTTTTTTGATATAAATACTGACAATTATCCTTTAAAATAGAATAATTATTTCTACTATTTTCATGTTTTAACATTTCAATTGCATCATCGGTCGCATTTAATAGTGCGTAAATTGGTCCTCGTTTCTGCTCGTACATCACGCGTTTTGCTTCGACGTTCGTGATATATGCATCGGCAACATGAAATATATCGACCCAGACAGTGAAAATTGCACCTGTTTTATCACTGATGCTGATGGAAGCGTATCAGTATGTGGTTATGTTTTTTATTATATTTTTTAGACTGTGTGGGCCTTCCGTTATACCAAATTTGTAACTGCTCGAAAATGGATATGCTACATTATTACGTTATTTCTTCTTCGGTTATTCTTGAATTGGTTTCCTCAATTACATATCCGGTTCATTATGGTCTCTTGCTCGGTTGAAAGTGCTGATAAACTTCTTATTCGGGACAGTGCCGGTGTTTACTACATTGTAAATGTTTTGCATAATCCTAAAAATTTGGCGGATTCAATCTTCTCTGACATTGATTCTTCTACGCCAAATTTGGTAACTGACGAAGATTCTACTGCATCTAACACTTGGATCTATTACAAAAATATCAAATATATATTGGATGCATGTTATGAAGAATACCGAATGTTGCCGTACGTTCGCTATGTATGCACATAATTTTTACGTAACTTACATTGCTGAATTCTTTTTCTTCTTTATTTCAGTACATGGGATGAACGTTCCCCTGGTGATATTCTTGATGCGAAACCTCTAACGCCGAATGACGTGGAACGTAGGCGATCAATTTACGACGAGAATGACATTCCAATTCCTCTACGAACTGTCGGGCAACTATTGCTAAAAGAGGGTCTAAATCAATTTTATGTCTTTCAAATTGTCAGCTGCATTATTTGGTTTTTTGATACTTATTACTACTATGCAACTGCAATCATTGTGATTTCAGGGATTTCCCTCTTTTGGAACATTTACGAACTTAGAAAGGTAGGCTATATTATGTTTGTTTGATCTACCTTTTAACATCAAGCTATGCTTTGCTGAGTTTTACTTTAGCCATTATTTATAAGTTCATCTGATTCCTCCAATTCTCATTTTATCATTCTAAGTGTGTTCAATAGGGCACTGAAACCTCTGGGTACAATGGTTTCTTATCTTTGCTCAAGTCGTAGCTTCGATATCCTTCGGCGCATGTTGATTGGTTGACTTCATAGTTGTTAGTGAATAATACGATCGTTGAAAGGTTATTGGGCCATACATTTTAAATCAAGGCTATTCATGGGTACAAAATTATTACATAGGTTTTCTTCCTATCAGATCCACTTTTCTTTGCTAAGTGGTTTGTAGCATATCTTTTGTTCCTAGGTTTTCCTGTGGATTTCATCCAGCATAGCTATTGATGGAAAGTGATGCAATCTCTTTTTTAGGTATTTTTTGTATTTTGAACATTTTTGACTAATTTCGTTTTTCCCATTTTTATCTAGAATGAGAAAGCACTTCATGATACAGTTACCTCTTATGGTGAAGTAAACGTTTGCCGTGATATCAATGGAGTTCAACGTGAGTTCGATTTCTAACTGATTACGTCATTATTATTATTATTATTATTATTTTAACTTTGATTGGGTCTTGTGCTATATGTCACTTTCATTTTTTTGGCAGAATTCTTCCCAATCAACTCGACTGGCCTGGTACCTGGGGACATCATTGAAATCCCTCGTGATGGTTGTACTATATTTTGTGATGCTGTTCTCCTTCAGGGCAATTGTATTGTCAATGAAAGCACACTCACTGGTAATTCGCTCTTTTTATTTCCTTCAAAAGTATATATATATTACATGTATGTAAATATATAGAAAGAAATACTATTACACCGCCACTTCTACACATCACTATGAGAGAGGTCATGACATTAAATGATATTCCAGACTATGACGGTTGACCTCTTCAAGACCTGCAATTGTCCTTATGATGCACACCAGTAGTTACATAAGCGGAGGATATGATTGAGTGTTACTTTCTTGTTGATATTTTCACTAAATTTGTTACCTAAAATGAGCCGACTCTCATCACGTATTGCCAGTAGTTCTGGTGAATCATCCATTCCTGATTGGAGGGAAAAGGTATCCTGGGACAACTCTTTCGAGATACTCGCTTCCTAATTCTACCAGAAGTGACCGGTGTAGTTAGTCATAAGTGGGCTCATGGTTTATCATGGAGTCTAATTCGTAAGCTAATCTAATTCTCCCACTCCTGTCAATATATATAGACTTAACCATCGTGGCTAGTCATCGGAAACCCAAAATTTTACTTCGCAAACCATCAAATTAGCTTCGCTTGTTCGATTTCTATACTCAGTATCTTCATCAGAGGAGCCAAAGCGTTGGTTAATTCTGGTTACCAAACGTTTATTAATTTATTTCAAATGGCAGGCATTTTGATAGTTATCATTAGCCCTTTCGCTGACTTCGGGCTTCACAGGGGGAAGGAACATCAAAGTAACAGGAAGTCGAGGGGTGGGGAACAGAAGAGTGATTCACAGATGCAAAAGAGACAGACACAAAGGCAGGGAAAAAGTAGGTTGAGTACTGTGGAAGTGGTAGAATATGACATACACTGGGGTCGTGGTAGTTTGAAATCAGAGGTCAACTGTCGATTAATAGACTTTTTTGCCGTATGAATATACGTTACCCAGGGTGCACCATGTGGAGGTAAGTCTATTGCACACCCCTGGTTACCAAAAGTGCTACTACAGAAGACTCCGGATTACTATTTAAGGATAATTGTGTAAAAATGTATCAATTTCCGGAAGTAGTTAAGCGGGTGGAACCTAAGGAAGTGGTTTGGAAAGTTTATTTTCTCGTCATTTTCGAATATTCACAATTGCAACAAAAACTAGCTTTTGATTCCTCATGATTTGTGATTAAAATTCAATTGTTATGTTTGCTTCCCACCCATACGTAATTAACTTCAGGCATTTCAATCGCTTATTTACAAACTTGAACATTAACCTATCATTGTGTGCTCTAAATTGCCCTTTAAACTTTTAAGAGGAGTGCATATTTTCGATATCTAATGCCACAAATTTGAAACATGGCAACGAATTCCTATGTGATAGATTTAACCACTTAATAGTGGCCAATGAGAGTGAAGGCATAGTTCCTTATTTATAGAGGTTTTTCTGTATCACCCCCAAAAAATGGACTGGAAGGCTTATTTTGCAGTCGTGGTTTGTATCGAATGCTAAATCACACTTCCTATCTGGTTGTCAGGTGAAAGCGTGCCTGTAACCAAGATTCCCTTCGTCGGCCAAAGCAGTCCCGACGGAGGTTCTCCGCTCTTTGAGCTTAAAGCATCCTCCAAGAGTGTTCTCTTCTGCGGTACCTCAGTGATTCAGTCGCGTAACTTTTCCGACCAGAAGGTCCTTGCAGTGGTTGTTCGAACTGGATTTCGCACCGCTAAAGGAGAGATGGTTCGTGCCATTCTCTTCCCCAAACCCATGAAATTCGCCTTCACAAGGGATGCCAATAGATTCATTGGTCTCCTGGCCATTGTGGCTGTAGGCGGTTTCGCTTTATCGGTCTACCTACAAGTAAGTTATGAGTTTCATTTCTCGTGTGAATTGAACGGTTTCACACACGGACTGTTTTGTTGGCTAATTTTTTGTGTAGCACGGGGAATATTTTCTCCCCTACTATTGATTGTTCTATAATTGAGCTAAGTAAGCAATCACTTCTTTCTAGATATACCTCAACGTTAATCTGTTATAACTCGCCAAGTGATATCCATCAAGGCAATAAGTTTAGGGGGGG
>UZAE01001063.1:0-15462 GCA_900617975.1 Rodentolepis nana | reverse complement strand
TATACGTTGCCCAGGGTGCACCACGTGGAGGTAAGTTTATCGTACACCCCATTTTCTAATCGTTATGCAATCAAGCTTTTCTTAATGTAGGCCATGATATTTGAAAAAATATAACAATTGAACCTTTCTTAAAGGAATGTTTAAGAGTCTAAAGACGTATATGACCTTCTTACTTCTGTAGCTCTGTAGGCACACTTCCTATATATGCATATTTTGTTATAATTACTACTCCAGTTCGATTTATACGTCAAGAAAGCGAATATTACTAAGGTGGCTTGTCATCTCGAATTAATTCATTTTTATTGTATGTTGTCTCCAGTGTACCTTTAGGTGCAACGCAGCACCAAATGATTGGTGATTTCTAATTATCATGGAACAGCTGTTACTAGCATATTCTGTCAGGATTAAAACAAATTCATATATATCAGTAGTAATAATTCCCTTTAATTAATATAGCCCCGGGTGCAGATGGTGTGAGAGGACAAGGCGTTGTAAGGAGACATCTGTTATATATTTACCTGAGTGCATGAGTTAAAAACTCCTATTTTTGAACTTCCCGTCTTCTTTCTCATCAAGTACTCGATTCGCTCTTACTTTATAGCCTTCCGATCCGGAACGCCTTTAAAGAATCTTCTAATTCAGGTGGAAAGTCGTTTGCCAAGGGCATATCCTATTTCATTGATTCCTATACTGAGGCCTCACATTTTCTGCCTCTTTGTTGACTGGTTAATCTTGTACAGCCTTGCCGGTCTCCGAAAAAAAACTTCGCATTTAGTCGCAGGACGAATGTATATCGGTTAAGTTTACGTTTCACATTGAGGCTTAAGTGGAAGGTAGTATATCTTAGGCATAAACACACATGGTTCGCTAGTCGAGGACACACGAGGTTATTGGCACGCGAGTAAATATTTCACTTTAATTAGTCTTTAAACCCGAATAGATATCATATGAATGTTATTTTAACTACTCTGCATCCTCGAGTAATTAAACGTGAGAACTCGAAAAAGCCCTATACGTGACCGAATTTTATGAGTTTTGAACTCCCCGGTTTGAACTCTAGGTGAAGTATGGCCTCCAAGATGTCTGGGACTCGTCAACGCATCTTCGTAAACACAATCTGTTCCAGTTAGATGAAACTACGGGAGTGTTGCGAGCTCTGGAGCCGTTGGATCGGGAACAGACGTCCGAGTACACTCTAAGGGTTGTAGCCTGTGATATGGCACCTCGTGACACGCGGTGTACCAGTGTAAATGTCACTCTGTCTGTCGTAGATGTAAATGACAACGCACCTGAATGGATCTTCCCTCTTGTCGCGGATGATGCGACGGGCGATAACTCTGAAAGCGTTAATATTACTACTGATGCTGTTACGGGACAAGTTGTCGCTTACCTGGAGGCTCGGGATATAGATGCTGGCCAAAATGGAAAAGTTCGATATGGCCTCCACGACCCTCATAGTCAAGTCGTTTTTGCTGTCAATTCCACCACTGGTGAAGTCACCGTCGCTAATCGGTATTACTCAGGTCTATCAGATGCTAGTGATTCGAGATCGCTGCAGCAACCGAATCTCCAACCGGGAGTACATCGCCTCAGAATTCGTGCTTCAGATATGGGCCACCCCCCACTATATTCCGATACTTGGTTGACAGTAAATCACGATGACCTTAAAATCTGACCCGTTTTTATGTCGTATTAATATTCTTGTTTATTAATTTAGATTCGTGTGGATGGTACAAATTCAGGCTTCTTCACTCTTCAAACGGGATTGCTTATCCTTCTGGTGCTAGTCACACTCATAATAGCTGTTAGTTTGATCGCTGCGATTATTTGCATTCGACGACAACATACGACAGGTTTCAAGACTCGTCAACAAGTTATTACAACACCGACACACCCACCAAGCTACATTCTTCCACCAACTTATCCACATTCCGACTACCCAACCTTCCTCAAACAGAATGGAAATGGCCCGGCGTATATGTTGGCTAAAACTACTGCCGCAAGTGTCTGTTCAAGTGAACATTGTGATGGTAGTGGAGGAGGAAACTGCCCAGTCACTGATTTAGGTGTTAATGAGTTCTATGCTCCTTATGGTTTGGCTTCAAGTACTCAAGGCGATGAACAGGTCAGATTTGTTGAGGTAGATCCGAATTGTAGTACCTACTTGGTTGGATCAGGTGCATCCCCTGGATTACGCATTGTTGGAGGCTATCATCCACTTGCTTACAATACCTGCGATTCTCTCAGCCAACTACCGACTACTTCATCTGGCTCTACGCACGGAATGCTCAAGTTCAGACAGGTCAGTTCAAATTTGCCATTTAATGTATTTAATTTACCAGTCAACTTGGTAAAGCGGAGCCATTGTGTGTGCGTGTGTAGCCTTTCCCTCCCGCGTTTTAGAAATTCAACCCAGTCGACATGTTTATACATGCAGGACAGCAGGAGGGGGGGGGGAGGGCTGGGGTGAAAGGGAAAGGGGAACCCGTTCAGGGGTTCTTCGTGTATCGCTCATGCCTTATGCGGGTAGTCCGTTTGACAGAACTGTCTCGGAGTGATTTGTGGTTACCATCTGGCTCGGTCAAATACCAATCACTAGTCTCATAAAGGATTTTCCCCCCAGTTTGCGGATGAAAAATGATCGTGGTGTCCTCTCATTTTGTAACAAAGACAGAGTTAGTCAACTCCAGTTAACAGTCTGTTGCAGTTAATGCGTGAAGGTGTTTTAATTTTTCAATTTCACATGAAATGCTGAATGTAGAATAAGCGTAGGCTGATCAACTTGGTCATTACCGAGGTAGATCCATCTTACAAACTCTGGTTTCGTGCTTTCATCACTGTTTCGCATGCTTGCCATCGTCTTGAGATCCTATGAACTGCTTTTCCGGCTTCTACTTACTTGATGCTTATGATGTTAAATCTGGTTCTCTCCATGACGTTCTCATATAATTCTCATAACCAATTCTGACAATCTTCCCTACCCTGTCATTGACTAGATATATTGGAATAGTTTTTGAGGCATGTATGTCAAAATCCTGTCGGTGAAAGAGCACACTCAGAGTTCTGAGTTATTTTTTCTCAAAAAATGCATTAGAGTGCCCTTCAAATTCACGAAGCGGAACAAATTTTTTAGCAATCTCCTCAAAGCCGTTACCTCCCACTTTGATAAAGTGACTCAGCAAATTGTGTATGTAAGCGCAATGACTTCTGGAAAACGGAATCTATTTTATGTTTTTATAATGTTCTTTCCAGATATGGCATGCCAAGCAATGATACCTTAAGGGAAAATGGGATAACCGTTTAAGTAGCAAACTGACTATCAAATTACTATTTATTCTGCAGACTTCCGGATCGCCTACATTTATCTATCATGGACGTGGCAACGGGGAAGAGGTTTTTGAGCTTCCAGAAAGTTCAGGAGGTCGGTACAGCACCCAAAGTCATCCACACACATCGTCCTCGAGTCAGCACCAACATCTAGCCTCTTCGGAACAGTTTGAAGGTGGTTCCGCTGATTCAGGTCGAGGTGTGAGTGAGGATGAACCGCCTTCGTCGCATGTCATTCACTGCAATGGTAGTACTGATTGTCTTCCACTCACCAACACATCCACCTTCTTTTGTCAGAACAATGGAAACCTCCACACACCTTCCACTTTCCTCGGTAATAGTGGTCTTCAAGAAGAAAGACTACTCTCCACTGGTAAGTGCTGTGATGCTCTTTAATTTCTTCAATTTTTTTCTGCATATTATTAGCTAATTCATCTCACGTCAAGTGAACCAATTGGACACACCCATTTTTAATCGATTGTCCATCATTTAGGTGTCTAATTAGGAGGTGGGGCGGGAGATAATCTTCTGACCCAATATTATCCCATTTTAATTTATTTTCCTATATGTGCGTGATGAAGCACGCTTTTAACATTCATTGGTTGGGTGTAAAAAAGTACATTGAATATATGCGCAGTTTTCACTTATGGGAAACTTTCAGAGATAAGGAGACATTCATCTTCAGTTAATGAATACCATCGTCTTATGGCAGTCTATTCCCCCACCCCCAACTTTCTTAGGGCATCCATCGCCCAGGTAAATTCAGCCAGGTGAGAGGTGTTTATATGATCAGAGTCTGATTGACTTCCCGATACGTCTGCCCAGCCCTCTTTGTCTGAGCTTGTTAATTAATCTCAAATTGACCTGTCGCCTAAAGTCCCCTTGCATGCCACGTGAGCCGCGAATTTGTAATAAATTGAGGGCTATTCAGGTTACTTTTAATTTCAAAGAACAGAGAACGTGTCGAAGTACGAACGCTCTTCTAGACCTCAAAATGTGGGACATTTGAGCAGTCAGAGACAAAGGCATGCGAAAAATTAGCTGAAGTAAAATATTTCCGGCTTTGTTCCTTTTGTTACCAAATTTGTTTAAAATTGAGGAAAATCAAAATATGAGGGGGGGGGGGGATTATTTCCCCTTCTTACATGAATTTTCCCTCCTGTTAGTAGAGGCTTTTGAGATTAAATTGTTTGAGAACAAGTGGCTGCTCGTTAACGCAATTTAAATTGGGAAAACACGTTCTAAATTAAATTGAAATTGAAATGATTTTACGAATTGACTTGTTCACGATGGTGTAATTTTGCTATATTTTTTGGGTAATTATTAATAAACCTTTCACTTATATTTTACCTTGGCCAACCTATTGCACCACAAAGTTTTAATCAGAGTAGGAAACTGATGGCTTCTATCGACATTAAATTGGGCTGACCATTTGTCGGTGTAAAAAAGCACAATATCTATCTTCATTTTGAACTTTATGCAGTCATGCCGTGTTGTGTGTAGACCAATGATTAATGACTAGACTAAAGATATAGCTGTCCTCTTCCACCACCTTTGTGTCTGAACAGTCTCCAATTCCGGCCTCTCTAATACTCGCATATCTCCACCACTATGGGGTGTCATTCCTGCCATTAGCACGCTACTATTTCAAACAAGAATTGGTCAATTTTCAACTTCTACTTTTATATGATTTGTTTTACTGGTAGTGGGCCTTGAAGCCTTTTAACTTACATTTGTTATCATATTCCGTTTTACATGGAGGCATTTATAAAGCAGCATGTACACACAATTTATTTTAAACACAACACTGGGCATATTAGATTTGTCTTCGTAATAACCGATTTTATTGATAATTGCTTCACTTGTGGAATTTAATGTCCAGATGTGAGCAGGTAAGATCAATAATCAATGATGCAGTTTACGAGGGATAAAGCGTTTAATTTTCGCTCGAATATATCACAATGTTTTATTATTCGTTTACCTCAAATAAGGTTGCAACTACAGCCAATGGTACCGGAGATGCATATGATATGCTTCCTTTAAAGGTCTTTAACTTAAATAAAACAAGTAATCTAATCATGAGAAAATGAGACTGACTTATTCGTATGTCTTTGTTTTTCCACGTACGGTTAACATGACAGTACAATGCCTTGTCTAATGGCTGATGCTTTTAAACAGGTGAATGCCTAGGTTGATCGCGCCAGACATCATTGGAAACAGTTACCGAATTCGCCATCTGTGAGATCTATGGAAACAGCAGACGGTGTCCCGCAAAAGAGCCCCGCTTTTGTATAGATGTTCTTCACCTCGAGCTCCCATTCACGAGCTGCATTGAGCTCTGTGTTGCGCTTCTTGTGTAAATCTCTCCTCACCTTGAAACAGACTCTCTGGTCTTCGCTGGTCTCTTCCTTGTATGTATTTGAAAGAAAATAAATTGTTACTTAAAAAGCCTTTAATTCTTTCTAGAAAATTTCACGGTGTATGCGGTTATAGAAAGCGTTTGAATGTATCAGAATGAATATGGCTAACATAGTGTCAAAAGAGCTCATTGGTAGCGTTCGTGCGCGATGTGGTTTTGTCATTAAGCGTGCAGGAAGGGCTTAAACACGACAAGGTTTGAGTAAAGTGCGGCTCTCATCTCTTCAAGAATATAGGCACAATTAAGTACTTAGCTTTACAATTTAGGTGTCTAGACCCACAGCGTCTGATCACAAGAGAATCTTCCTGTTAGACAGACTGGAACCTGAGTATGGAGAGAGCCAAGATTTGTATGAACATCTTCGTTAAACACCCAACTTTTTCATTATCTTCAGTTGACGGGAATTACTTAATAAATTTCACTGAGCAAGTGCCGATGAGTAACATTTCCTCGTCTGACAGATTGGACCACTAGAGTTATTTGGATGATCTCTGGTCAACCAATGATACAGTTTCGTGTAATCAATTTTTTAGCGTTCCCTTGGGGTTTGTTCTTTGGATTTGATTGAAACTACAAAATTCTGATAGCTTGTCTATTCGAAGAGGTAGGAAGATATTATTAGTGATTGAAAGGTACCTTAAATGTCATTCTGTTTTTTAGAGCATTTTTAAGAAACAATAGACCAAAAGCCCCTCAAAAAAATTTTGAAATTTTTATGGGTATTGAGGGATACATAGGAGGTATAATACGAATGGCATAATATTTGGGCAAATAAATCAGTAAGTAAACTACAATAATTTTTCGCTTTCATTTGATTTGAAGAAGGTGTCAAGTTAGACAAAGCAAGTGACTTTAATGCAGGGGGATAGGAGGGTGAATTCAGAAGTACATGCTATGGATTGACACGATTTAACATGCAAGCGAAGCCATGACTACAATACCTGTATTAGAGACCTGGGTCTATAGGCGAATTCGAATGTACTCAATCATTCACTCACGCGTATATATGAAGTTATATGCTCTCGATGTGTGTGTGAGTGCTCGAATAGTTGTCAAATGAATTTAAAGGCGCTGGTCACTTCCTAATAGCGAATTTGAATAGATCAATTCGCTCATAGCTGTGAACAGCAATATTTTTGGCAAACTATTCAACCATCTCTCCTCATTATGTTGGATGACTAAAGGCCACTCAATGCAAGACTGAGAGGTGTGCGGATGTACTGAATGGAAGATAATACGTTTTGTTGCTACGAAGGTGGTCAAACAAAATAGCCTTTTTACCAGCCTAAACCAAGGTATAAATAGGCAGGGGTTCCATTTCACCTAATTCCTACGAAGTCAAAGTGGAAGGAAGATTTTTAATTTATTTATATCAGATGGAAGGTGTTTTGATAGTTATCATTAGCCCTTTAGTTGACTTCGGACTTCACAGAGAGGAGGAGGAACATCATAGTTAGAAAAAGTAAAGAGAGGGAGCAGAAGAGTGATTCAAAGATGTAAACGAGACAGACAGACACAAAGGCAGAGAAAGGATAAGATGAGTACTGTGAAAGTGGTGGAATATGACATACAGTGGGGTGATGGTAGTTAAAGTCAGAAGTCAACTGTCAGTAAAAAAAGACTTTTTTGTCGAATGAGTATACGTTGACCAGGGTGCACCACGTGGAGGTTAGTCTATTGCACACCCTGGAAGGAAGATTATAATGAGATTAAATATTAACACAGAAGGGAAAATTCTTTGCCACGAATATAAGCAATCAGAGACTGTGCAGGGATTGAGATAATAATTAATGGTTGATGTCCTCAAGAAGGTGCTACGAGGAATTTGAAATATACAGCGCTCTTGTTGACAGAATCTAACAGTTGTGCTTGGCATCGCCGTCGGCGTGTGCACAGTAGTTATCATCGTTCCAACCTCCCCCCCCCCCCCCCCCCCCCCACCCATGTTATTCATCACTGTACCGGTGCACTTAAAGAATGAACAGGATTTATTGATACTATTTGAAAAAAGGTATACGATTTGAGCTTTGGGCACAGTGACTGCAGTCACTATCTGCCGGAGGTCAATTTCGGATTTTGAAACCAGGATACGTAGGTGATTCTCTTTGTCGTTGGGGCCCTAAACTCATAAAATTAATCACTATGGCAGTTTTTTTGAGCGTTTGGCAGGCGTTTGACATTCAAAGAGAGTAGGGGTACTTTACAGATGATGCTGGGCTGTGAAGGCACTTTCTCAATCATAGTAAGTCCGAATTCGTCTGCCTGCAGGTGAACTGTGCTCTCGAATTACCTAGTCTTTAACGATTTCATATTTATAGCTACTTGCTGGAAAATACAAATTGGTTTGTTTTACTTCCAATAATTGAGGTATTAAGATCTTACTAACTCGCATAACTTAACATACTGGAACTTATTAGAAGTCGGACAGAATAAATTTTTAAAATAAGTAAAATAGGCCGGAATGAAAACGGCTCTTTATTTTCTCGGAAAAATAAGAAGGTAGCAAATAACTAACTTAAACAAAATTTTCAAGAACCATGATATAATCGCCAAGACCCCTTAATTAGACGAACTGGCAGAGTAATTCGTAATTTGAGATTATTTTAATACAATTAATCGATTGATCAATATGTCAAGAGACTTCTTTGAATTGAATTGCTGCTTCAATATGACACTTTTACTTTCAAACATATTGTGCCGATTTCAATAATTAAAGAAGTATCGTTTTGGATTATCATTTTGGTTGAAAGTAAATAGACCTGGAAAAACCCTGATGGGATCAAATTTTATTGTATTCTATTTATTTAAATGAACTTTTTCCTCTCGAGTTTTTTTTCCCTAAATTCAGTATGGAGGAGATTGATACTTTTGTTTATTCAATCATGCAATTTTGACTCTTACCGCGTGTAACAAATTATACCCAAAGGCTGATTGGTGCTTTAAATAATTTAATGTTCAACTAAATTGAACGCCTAGGACAAATAGAGCAGAAATAATTTTAAAGATTTTTGAAGTCTCTTTGAATACTCTCCAGCAAATGAAAGGAGTGGGTTGTCGGTGGAAGGGGGGGGGTGAGAGTGTCGGGGAGGTTGGAACTGGCAGATCCTATTTTATTGGGAATTCATTTGAATAATATTTTAAAATTTATCATCGTTGCCCAATTCAATCTATTCTTTAATTTTTGTTAATCTAAATAATAAACTAAAAAAGCTGAGAGTGTTGTTTACCTAAGAGAAAATGGGACAGAGAGAAATGATAAGGCCAAATGAATGGAAATTGATAGTGTTTTATTTATGTTAAAACCGTCTTTTGAACATGGTCTTAGAGATTCGAGTGGGTAAAGAACTGTATATCTTTCTGGCCAAAAAGGTCAAAGTCATTGTTTGATTTTTGTTCAAGGAGTGAACTAACTCGAAATATCTCGGTTACCTTACGAGTTCACGCCAACCCTGACGCTTGACAAATGGTAGGGTCACAATTACCTAGCACAACAATTATGGTGTGAATTTTATTCAATCTATTTATCTCTCTCTCTCCCTCTCACTCTTCGGTTCTAAGCTAACTTTAGATAGAGAAATTTGACTACCCAGCATTACAACAAGATCGAACCAATTTTAGTGTCGGTTTCAAATTTGAAGAACTTCACTCAGGAGGTTTTTTTGCATTCGAATACTAGTATTTATCCTTATTTCATTAATTCTATTTCCCATTCTTATAATCTTTAAAATTTAAAATTCGTAATGGTTGGCAATAAAATTTATATATCAAAGAACTAAATTTCAATTAATCAAAGTTAAATTAGACATATATATGTTCAAACAAGACTAACTCCTCGCGCAAAATACAAATTAAAGGTTTTCATTTGGCACTTGCATTAAATCAAAACCAACACTTTGGTTGGTTTTTTTTCAAAGCTCTGCCGATCGTATCGTACCGCAAATGATCTGCTAACGATGTTGAAACAGTTTAAAAGTGACTACTACTATGCCAACTTTGATCAAACAAAATGACCAAAAAAAATGCGAGTCTCTGGTGGATCATGTAATTCATCTGCACATTTTGCTTAAAAACAGCTCTCTCTCAATTGTGATTTTGTTTAAATGAAGAGAACTTTCATCTCCAAGGCAATGACATAAGAGAGTTCACAAGTCCTACTCGTAAGATAGCATATGGGAGAATGAAATGATGGGCATGAATGAATGGAGTGCAGTAAAGACTTACTGTATTTATTTATTTATTTATTTCAAATGACAGGCATTTTGATAGTTTTCATTATCCCTTTAGCTGATTTCGGGTTTCACAGAGGGAATGAACGTCAAAGTAACAGAAAGTCGATGGGTGGGGAACAGAAGAGTCGTTTACAGTTGTAAAAGAGACAGACACAGAGGCAGAGAAAAGGTAAAATGATTACTGTGGAAGTGGTGGAATATGGCATACAGTGGGGTGATGGTAACTTGAAGTGAGAAGTCAACTTCCTGTTAATAGACTTTTTTGCCGTATGAGTATACGTTGCCCAGGGTGTACCACGTGGAGATAAGTCTATCGAACACCCCACTTACTGTATTTGAATTTTGCATATATTGAAATTTCCACTTTGCCCAATATGATATCTAAAGGCTTTACAATTCAGTCGTTTTGCGTCTGGCATGCCTAGGTTACTTTCCACAACTATTAGGTGAGATTGGAAAACAATTTTTAAATGCATTTAAAATAATAATAAAAAAGGCAAAATTAAAGGGAAATATTAAATTCCTTTGTCATGGTTAACAGAAATATTCCATTTTTCGACAGAATTAAATGTTGAAGCAAAGTCCAGACACAGAATCTTGTTTTACGCGAGAATGTTTTATTCCATATTTCTTTTTTGTTCAAATATACAAGATCGCGTTTTGACTACGAAGGCGAAATGAAACAGTTAGAAGACAGAACTGGAATTCTTTCTCTTTTGACAATTAGCGCGCAAAATGAATTGCTTGAATGTCACTCAAGTTCGGATTTCAGATTAAAGCAAAATTAATATTCTTAATGCATTGAACTACAAGGCCAAATTTCTGCTTGACAGGAAAACAATGATTACTCTATAATATTCAAATGATCACATGTCAATTGAATCTCTTCATATAGTTCTTTTAAATGGCGTTAATGCTAAAAAGAAGAGTTCGAAACTTTCTTACAATATTTGGTTTCTCCGTGCATTCAGTGTCTACTCGTATTCAATGTCACTTTGTTCCACTCAAGTGCTTTTGAAACGCATTTATAAATTTCCTTATATGGGAAGTGGATATAAGCGAAATGATTAACTGCGTAGATAGTCAAAAAATGCATTAACAATTGCTACAGTGGAAATATATCATGACCTTTTGGGAGCGCAAAAATCCAATAATCGATAATCCGGTGTACGAGGAAAAAATATCCGCTTAAACTTTTAGCTTATTTAATAAGGAAATGGCAAAGTTGCGACTTTCTTGTGAGCCTCCTACGTAGTTGATCATTTAGCTGTATTCAAAATGCCCCCCCCCCCCCAGGGCCAAATACTGCTTCAGTATTGATAAAAACTGGGAAATATGTTAAGAAAAGTCATGCTCATTAAATGATAGAACTTTCGTCAGATAGGGTTTGCCGAAATTTCCCAGACAATCGGATTAATAATGGACTGAGAAGCCAAGAACACAAAGTCTACTACAATTAAAATTCGGTTTTATGAGCTATGATTTATGTCCAAACCGGTTTCGTTTGTCCGCTTGATTTGGAACGCCCACAGTCGAATTTGTGGTAAAATTCGGGGAGCAGACTGAATGTGTGGAATCGATATATCTCTTATTTATTCATTTATCAAATTTCAATTACACCGGTTTGCAGTTACGTGATTCCGTTTCCGGGGTGTCCAATGAATGCCCAAGAAGAATGGGCCCTTAATTATGATACACGCGCATTGGCAGAAAAGTCTAAATTTAGTTACACAAATTCAAAGTTCGCAATTTCTTGGCCATTGGAGTATAGTTACAAGAGACAATACATCACTTTACATTTTTCAACAGAGAAACTGATTTTCCATCCATAAGTTATCTACCACAAGGGGGTTAATCCTATCATTCATTTGATATACTTTGCTTAATTACCGCCCAAAGTGGTATAACTGGAGCGAAAATAGACAGAATTATTTTGAAACGTGACATCTCATAATTAGCAGACCAAAGCATTTTGAGGAAAAATTAAAGAGGAGGAGGCTATCTGCGGAGTTTTGATTTGATCAGTCCCATTCCATTAGTTGAAATAAGTCACTATGCATGACAAAATTTATCTGAATGACTTATAGTATTCTTGATGAGAATTAAGAACTCACTTTGTCATATTATCGATTTTCCTACTTGGAACGAATGAAGAGGTATTTTTGAAGAAACTTCACTTTCTAACATTGGCCTATACGGAATCTTTTCATCTTGCAGATGGTGTTAAATTTCGTACTAATAGTCTTCCTCGTCCCAAAAAAGAAACGTTTTGGTCTGCATTGGTAGAAGATAATCTAGAGACCCTCTGCGTGTGAAAGTTGTGTCCTACCAACCCTCCCATTGGCCAAAATTAACAATTTCGGCGTTTTCCCACACAAACTGGTTGCCAACTGATGAGCAGTGATATCGTGTCCTCCGATCAAATCGATTTTACCTTGACCATTGAGTTAGAATTTACACAAAGATTAATCGATGGTCTTCCTACATTGATTTATTTTGCATAAAGATAATGATTAATTCCCCCAGAGAAATATCTCATGAAATAAATACAACGGCACTTTCAAAGTAAGCCTTCTTCTCTATTTAGAGGAGAATTTCGTACAAAAATATCACACACCAATACCACTATCTTAATATGTCAAATCAATATATAAAACCTATTGATCAAAAATCACTTTGCTCAGGCAGTTTTGAGCCATTCCAAATCCTTTGTTTATAATGGTATTTAATTTGTTACAGTCTATCATTCTACGAGGACAACAAAAATTTCAAAGTGAATTTTGACTTAAATAATTAATACTTTTCATTCTGGAAGGATGTTTTTAGCTCATCTCTTCCTTTGCAATCGAATCAATGGGATGTCCAGATCAAAGAAGAAAAGTCCGCTTCTCTCTTCCCGCATTTGATGCAAATTTAAAAGCATCTATGTTAGACCTCGTGTTTAAACAAACAAAACTGTCCAAACTTGTGCTTAGGCTAGGCTAATTTAAACGGTTGTTCTTATGAAATAAAAGAGGAAATTTCCTAATTATTTTGACCATAAACAAGGCAAGGTGAATAAGTTACTTGAGAATAGGAGTAAATATAAATTTGCATAATCAGTTTATTTCATTTCATCGTAAAGTTCAAGTTTCAGAATTTCAGGGAATCAGTGTTCGCGATGGCAGGTTCTCAGTTACCACTTGAATCGACTGAGCGGTCGGTCATGGCACTTTAGCACGCGTTTATTCTCAATCATATCAGATTAAACATACAAAATTATTTATTTATTTATTTATAACAAATGACAGGCGTTTTGATAGGTATCATTAGCCCTTCAGTTGACTTCTGGCTTCACAGAGGGGAGGAGGAAGATCAAAGTGAGAAGAATTCGGGAGGGGGAATAGAAGAGTGGTTCACAGATGTAAAAGAAACTGACAGACACAAAGTCTCAGAAAGGGTAAGATGAGTATTGTGTTAGGGGTCGTATATGACGTACAGTGGGGGTGATGGTAGTTTGAAGTGAGAAGTCAACTGCCGGTTAATAGACATTTTTGCCGTATGAGTATACGTTGGCCAGGGTGCACCACGCCGAGGTAAGTCTATCCCACACCCCACATATAAAATTATTGTAAAATGACAAGCGTATGAAATGCGTATCGTTAGCCAAATTTGATAAAACACTGTAAACGTGATTGCTAATACCTGCTCACTAGGACACATCGATCACCAGAGAATCCAAGTATTGCTCGAATACATTTCATATACCTTGCGCTCTAAATTTTCTACACATAGCAAGATATTAAGGGGAGTTTGAAATAGGAATAATTTTTTTTCCTACACTTTACTCTCCTCCATTGGGATTGTTTAAAATTAAATTTGATTTTGACACTGTGTAGCTAAATTTAGAAAAAAATAAATTGGTAAAACTTTATTTATTTGCGTGTTCTATCGAAGAGGATTTGGTGTAGGCTGTAGTTGCAAGAATCTCCTAATTTCTGTCAACTTCTTGCAAAAAGAATTGACTTTTAATTTACCTAAGAAAATACACAACTGTCAACGAAATTATTCACGTTAAATTGATATAATAAATACCATAGGGAAATAGAAAAATATCATTAAGTCCTCAATGTAATCAGAATCTGCTCGAAGTATTAAACCAAGGGTTTAATGGGTTATAGGCATTAGTTCAAATTCAGGATTCACTGTTTCTGCATAGTAACTAAATTATATAATAATCAAACGATTGTTGCAAGGATAGGAATGTGATAGAAGAACTTTTTTGTTTTCAAATTCTATTATATTTATTGAAATAGCTCATAGATTATTTTATTATTAGGCTA
Source organism: Rodentolepis nana (assembly GCA_900617975.1). Taxonomy (NCBI): domain Eukaryota; kingdom Metazoa; phylum Platyhelminthes; class Cestoda; order Cyclophyllidea; family Hymenolepididae; genus Rodentolepis; species Rodentolepis nana. Next base: position 1,165 of record UZAE01001063.1, on the reverse strand, counting down.
ATTATTTTGTATGGAGTTAAACTCTTCTTCTTCGAGATCAGCCTTAATTACAGAAAGATTGTGGTAATAAAAAAGTTATAAGATTGGTCGTATGACAAATGTATCTTTTTTAATGCTTTTTATGATCCACAAGAATTGCATAAAGTCAGCAGAGTTAGTAAATATTCACAAAAAAAACGATTCTAACTTATCTTGCATTTTTAATAATGGCCACTTCAATTATTCTAAATATCTTACATTTACGAAGGCCACTATGCTTTGATGAACTGAAACAAGCCTAATTCTGTGAGACTTGCGGACACTTAGGAAGCTAACACAATATTCAAAGCACAGAGACTCAATAATCATCGTAATTGCACACATGAAAGAAAAGGCTTAGTAAATTTATTTTATTTTATTTTTTTTATTTTTTCGCATCGAGTTAGTATCATAGAGCCTTCTTGATGGGGATAAAACTAGTTTATTTGTTGGTCAGATAAAATCAGTGGGGTTGGATATTAAGTTCACTGAATGTGCGAGATGATGAAGGTTGAACTCACGACCTTTAACTGCGTAGACTTATCAAGGTGGACATATATATATATATATATATATATATATATAACATTCATTACTGGCAATTTTCAATAAATTCCACGAAGCTTATATCTAAGCTATATCTGCTCCTTAGGATAAGCGAAAACAGCGTCATAATTTCAATGTGATTGGAGTCACAACATTGTAACTGTTTAGATATCAGGGGTAAGTATTAAAACGCTGATCGCAATGTAATTTTCTTCATCTGATCAGGAAGATTAGAACAACATCAAAAGTTGTCCAGTCAGATAATTTAGTAGGAGATATCTCTGATAGGAAATAATTGCAGATAAAATAGAATAACACATTTGTTTGATGGACAAAAGAATTTAATTCACTATGAAAGAATCTTAATGAATTTTTTCGTGATAATACCACAGTAGATAGTTTTTCTGAACGGATTAGGCAATGGGAAAGAGAGAAATGGTATAATTGCCAATAGAGTTGATTTTAACCATCTCGAACCCTTAGAAACCTTGGGGCGGAAAGGTAAGGCAAAATTAAATGAATTATCTACTTATCTTCAAGTGCCCAAATCAGAATGAAAATAGTTCCTTTTTTAACGCGATTTTTATTTTCCATTCTTCAC
>UZAE01001062.1:0-15470 GCA_900617975.1 Rodentolepis nana | reverse complement strand
AGCCATTTAGCTGACTTCGGGCTTCACAGAGGGAGGAACAGACAAAGTGAGAAAATTCGAGAGGGTAGCAAAAGAGTTATTCACAGGTGTAAAGACAGACGGACACAAAGGTAAAGAAAAGGTGAGGTGAGTACTGTGGTAGGGGTCGAATATGACATACAGTGGGGTGATGGTAGTTTGAAGTGAGAAGTCAACTGCCGGTTAATAGACTTTTTTGCGGTATGAGTATACGTTGCCCAGGGTGCACCACGTGGAGGTAAGTCTATCGCACACCCCTTTTTTAATAATACGTAAATAGGAATAAACTGTGCGTCTGGAAGATTTTAAATGACCAAAATTTTCAGGTTTTACTTAAAGAAAAGTAAATAGGAGTCGTTTTTCATAGGGAGAGTAATTGCAAGCACTCCTCAAATACCCACATTCCTTGATAACATCAGCAAAACTGTCAAACAGCAAAAAGTGTCGCAAATCTTTCGAGGGTACAGTATAACCTGTGTAAATGATGGTGGAAATGACATGTACTTGGAATTATATTTAGCAAATACCGTCGCAAAAGTTATAAGGCAATTTCTCAACTGGGCAAAAAAGGTGTGCCCCATCACAAATAAAGCAAACGTTCCCCTAAAATTTAAATTAAAATTTTATTCACTTAAGAAAAAGGAAAGTTAGAAGCCTTAAAATTAATTGAAATACAGCTTTGTAAAAGAGTGTTTGAAAAAGCTTGTTTTCTTTGTTTTCTTTTAATTTTATTTACTACCAAATTCAGTTCATTGTTGGAAAACTTTGAAAATACTTTTGTCGGTTAATTTAAGCACGTATCGCTTTTATTATCAGTTCAGTTGCTATCTACTTAGATTTAAAAAAGAAATTTTTTCACTTTAATCTGTATTTTGTCTTTTTTACGGGGAAAAAATTTAACTTTTCTTATAATAGTTCCCTAATTGAATTGAAACAGTTAATTCCCTCTTTTGTCTATAAAAAATATAAAAACTTATTGTTATGGTCAAAACCTCCTTTATAAATTCTTTTCTCAGTTTAATCGTTCTTTAATTTATTTCTAGTTTATTCCGTGATTAAGATCATTACTTTGGTTCTATTACATAATGAACGTGATTTGAATAAGATTTTATTTGAATAGAATTATTCTGTAGGGCTTCATTGCACTGAAAATATCAAATAAAATGTTGGCATTGTTGTTAAAATTGACAGTTTGTTTGTTTTGAATCTCTTTTTTTTGTTTCTCCTGTAGCAGCGTCACGTATCCAAATAAAGCATCAATGCACCACAGAAAAGGAAAAAATCGCAAACATCGAAACGATTCTTTATCGACTTCGGGAATTAAATGTGCCCATCTCTACTGTTAAACCAGAAGGTATTGGTTCGAATATTGTTTTGCATTTTCTTAATTTATTAACAAAGAAACTTATTTGATCAAAATTTGATGGCTGAAATCGATTTAATGTTTTTATAGCTGAATGAAACATATTTGTTTATTTATTTCAAATGGAGGGCGTTTTGACAGTTATCATTAGCCCTTTAGCTGACTTCGGGCATCCCAGAGAGGAGGAACATCAAAATGGCAAAAAGTCGAGAGGGAGAACAGAATAATGATTCTCAGATGTAAAAGAGACAGGGAGACACAAGGACATAGAAAAGGTCTGATGAGTACTGTGGAAGGGGTCAAATGTGACAAACAGTCGGGTTATAGTAGTTTGAAGTGAGAAGTCAACTGCCGATAAATGGGCTTTTTTGCCGTATGAGTTTACGTTGCCCAGGGTGCACCACGTGGAGGTAAGTCTACTGCGCACCCCTGAATGAAACACATTGAATATGCTATATATACTTGTGAATAATGAATATTTAAATTAAATATATTTCCAATATTTATAAAGTTTTTTATTTCATATTTGTTGTTGTTTTTTATTTGTTGAATGTTCGATTTGTTTTTATCTTGAACTTTTTTCTTTCAGAAATCGTCCAGGGCAACAAGAACAGTATAATGCGTCTACTTTTAGCAATATCAGCGTCCTTCATGCCCAGTCATATCCACGATATTAAACATGAAATCCGTGACAGACACGCAGCTTTCGGTGGGCAGAAAGTTTGGGTGGGTTCGATTATAACTTTTACCAAATCTGCTATTTAGTTTGTGTCTATTCTCCGTTTTTTTAATTTATTGGTTGATTTAGCACATATTTTGAAATTACTATTGATAATAAAGTGATAATATTAATGCAAATCACAGGGCCTACCAGGCAACGATAATCAATTTTACTTTAATAAAATATATTTTCGCAGGTTGATTATGATAAATTTGCTGTCTTTCATATTTCATATAACTGTTCAAAGCAAAACTTTTATTATGAATCAATAGTGAATAAAGGGGAAATGGGCGGTATTTATATAACATTTTTCAAATTTAAAGTTTCATTCCACTACCCTAAATCATTTCGAAACTTTAACAAAATTTACCACGCCACAATTTGTATTTAATTTACACTAAAAATGGTTTATAAAGCACTCGAATGCCTATTCCATTGTAGGAATCAATTAAAGAGTTTTTAATAGTAAATATTATTAATTTATTCACTTTCCTAATGCTGTTTTGGAATTGGAAATCATCTTTTTTTGTTCGAGTGTTCGAAATAATGAAATATATTTTATGTATTTTCATTCTCTTAATTGCAATTTTTTACAATGTCGAGTTGGGTAAGTAAATTATTTAACCGTTTCCAAATGAAAATTCTTAGCACATTTTTCCAGAAATCGAAATTGAATTTCTTTCATTTGCAAACTCACTGCATATAGAAGCACTATTTAATCAAAAAATCGTTAATTTCAATCCTTATTATAGTCTTATTTGCATGCTTTTCAGTCCATATATAGTCGCCTTACAATTGCTCGGACCCATTTACTAACTGTAATCCAACTATTGATTTATTTAAGGAAGTAACTCTTCTTCACTAGGTAAATTTGTGGATATTTTTGAATTTAATATGTCAAAAGTTTACCAAGAAAGTTTAATCAAAGTAATAACCACCCCATGCAATATTTCCAAGGCCGATCCATATCACCGCATGCAAAATAAACTCTCGGATCCAACAAAAGTGCTGAGGCTAATGGCGAAAGTTCTTCCATTTAATCGCCAAAAAAATATTTAAAAATCAGTTATTTTGTATGTAACACCAAGTCTTTGGATAGCCAGTCGTCTTTCATTTGAGTATTGAAATAATTAAATATATTTGCACTTCTATACTAGTTGAAAGACAACACCGAATACTTATTAAGTATTTGCCAACTTAAAAAGCTTATTCGTAATCAGTTTGAAATTGCAAAAGTTTACTGTATAAGACAGCCTCCCTTTGAGTTTAGAATGCCATTTTGTAGAATCACTAATAAGGCAGACGAAATAGTTGGAGTTTAAAAGAGTTCTCAGAGGAAGCAAAATTGCTAACCATTTTATGCAATGACTTTTAGACTTGTAGAACGCAGTATTCTCCTTCAAACATTGAAGCTTCAGTCAATTCGTATGGGGTAACGAAGGAAAAGCATCCTAATCACTTAACCTCTATTTAACTCCATAATTTTTTAATATAGATCTAGGTCTACTTAAATGTTATTAGTAAAAGTTTATTTTTTACAGCATCATGTAACATCAATTGGCTCAGAAGCGACCCTCGCTCAGCATCGATTTTTCCCAACGGCATATCGAATTCAACCCATCACAATCCATAGGCTTGTTCCAGCAGTTCGGCCTCCACTTTTACATGTTGCAGCGGCTCCTGTGCAGGCCCAATTCCAACAAAGGTATTCAAAGAATACCTCCTCATCTTCCTTGGCTCGAAGAATCTCAAGTCATATTTATAGTCGAGAACACCGAGGAAGATCACTTCAAAAAGACCCACCTGAAATACAGAGCCGATTGAGGTCTTGTGAGAATCTGGTACTGAGAGAAGAACCTGAGAATCCCATAAGAACCTCCAAGTCACTGAACGCTCTCCATGGAAAGACATTTGTATCAAAATTGGTGATTCCTCAACTGAGAAATGGGAGAAGTTTCTCTCTAGTAAATAGAAGGTTAGTTGGATCTTTAACGTTAGAGAGCTTTTCCTATATGTATGTGATGAAATCATTTCTGAAGTATTGGTATCATCGTTATTCTAAAAAATACTATATAATTTCTCGCACTTATTTGGCTCCAAATAAATAACTGGGAATAAAGTATTTGTTTATTTCAAATGGCAGGCATTTTGATAGTTATCATTATCCCTTTAGCTGACTTCGGGCTTCATAGGGAGGAGGAGAAACATCAAAGTGACAAAAAGACGAGGGGGGGGAATAATGAATCACAGACAGACGCAAAGGCAGAAAAAAAGGTAAGATGAGCACTGTGAAAGGGGTCGAATATGGCAGAGTGAGGTCATGGTATTTTGAAGTCAGTGGTCAACTGCCCGTTTTTAAACTTTTTTGGCGTATGAGTATACGTCGGTCAGGGTGCAACACGTAGAAGTAAGTCTGTCACACACACCCGAGAATAAAGTATAAATGAAACAATATCGATTTACTAAATGAAGCAAAGAACGAGTGAGTGTATTGCTTTTCAGCGAATTTGATACTTCCTAGCATAAGGTTTACTGAGGTCATTGAATTCTTCGTAGGAACTCTGAGTAAAAGTGCTAGTTAATTTAACGAAGAGTGTGCTACTTAGGGCATTAAAAGAATATGAGAGGTTAAAAAAGGTACTTTCCATAAGAGATAGCGCATTGGACTTGGAAATTATCGTAGACAACCTATGAAAATAAAAACTGAAATTTTCTTCCACTTTCCAAGATATGGCTTTATAGGGTGGGAGAATTTATGGATCGCTTTATTCGACTATCTATGGCATTTTTATTGGATAATCCATACATGCAATTGTTACCTTTCGGTACTTAGATCAAGTGAAATATATTTCTGTTGTTTGCCATCTTAATCCTGAGAACCGTTGGCAACTATTAAAGTCAGTTCAAAGTCAGTTCCTTAAATTAAGACTTTTTGTTAAAAAGTTAAAAGTTACCTACACAGCTGGTCTAATTGAAACTACCTGAATGCGGAAGTACTGAATTATAAGCGCTTAACAAAATATAATGTCATATAATGATATTGCTGTTATTATAGAGGGTATGGATAATTATTCAGTAGCATTTGTGAATTATTTTGTATTGGCTCTCTTGAATATTAAGGCTGTATCAGATTTATAATATTAAGGTTTTCATGTCTAAGTCGCATTTGTTTACTTAATTCTTATCTCTTTTTAATTTATTTACCAGTTAAGACTATCTTTTTGGTTATTTGATGTGTATAAATACTTTTAGTAAAATTCTCAATGAGAAGGAACTATTTTACTGCCAATAGACTAAAATTTTAGATGGAATTCACTTCACTTTAGCGATTATTCATTAAATCATTACGTAATGTTCAATCAAATTATTTATCATTTCAGGCTTTAATGTCATTCACATAGCACATCTGGATTACAAATGACGCATTTTTCTATTAATTTTATCCATAAGTTATGCCAGTTAATTTAGATTGCCATTATTTTTAATAATATTGGTAACCAATAATGCATATTTTTTTAAAGACCTTGATCAGTCATGTGTTTTCTTTCAAAGGTTAGTCACAATTTTAAATGTATATTTCAACCCAAATCAATTTACTCATATCACACACGGTATCGATATTCATTTCCAAATTTACTGCGATTGAATTGCAGAAAACAAATCTTTAGTACGCATTGTCAATATTTGATCTCACACTTCATTTTAGCTGTGCAATCTTAAAGCCTCTTGAAGTATTTCTGATTTTACTGGTTAAACATCAATGAAAATCGATATTCGAGGCTAATACCCTTTTTAAAGTGTTGAAAAGATGGGAAATATATATGTACGGAATCAATGAATCTGTTATTTTAGCTTATTAATTTTATCTAGATATCATATCTCTGTCAGCAATGATAGGACAAATGAGTGAGTCAGGATTTCGGTAATTTCATCAATTAATTTTGCTCTAATTAGCTTATGAACTTAGTAATCTGTAATAAGAATAATTAACCCAACGGCTTGTATACTCTTAACATCTAACTTTAATGCTCTAAGTATATGAATAGGCTATCAATAAATGCTAATTGTGATCCAGTGTTCTAAAAAATTTCTATATCTTAGTACATTTTGTCAAAGTAAAAACTTAGCTTTGAAAATCTGTTGAGACGGTTCACTAATTTAATTAACTCTTGGCCTCATTCACAAACCTGTAATGTTTTGTTTTATCTTAGGTCCTGGTTGCTCTTAAATTTTTCGTTATTATGTTGCTCTTCAATTTTGAGATATTCTTTATCCCCTCTTGACTCTTTAACCACTGAGACAGGTTTCTTGGGCCTTACCTCTCTGTTCCCTTTTACATTATGTAACATTTCAGTGACTTATAAGGGCATTGCCTTGAAAAATATTAAACCTCTACAGTTGATTATTTCAAAGCTGAAGTCTCCTATAATGCGCCGACTGGCTACTCTTGTCGTTCAAAGTCAAAATGATCCTAAGTGGAGATAGCCACTCAATTAAGACAACTTGCTCAATATATCCTAATTTGGTGATCAAAGAAACATGTCAGAGCTCAGGGAATGAAATCGTAATTTTAGATGAGCTTGAAGTAGAATGCGAAATTTGATTTGGGTTCCTTTATTGCTAACGAAATATGCTTTGTTCTCCTTTGAAACTCTACTCTGTTTTCAGTCTGGATAACATTTTATTTTGAATATTAATTCAATTCAATTGTATTGCATAGGATCGCTCTATTGACAAAATCATATTGGATCTATTGTAACTAGATTTCTCAAATACATAATAAACGTTTTTTGCGGTTTATACTTTTAAGATGTTTTCTTATTTCAATATTATTTTATCTCCACTTAAAGTTGTAATGTATTTCATTTAAGTGTTTTAATGACCTTTTCGGCCTAAAAATACATTTAGGAAGAACTATATGATCTTTGTTTACAACAAACTGACCGAGTTAAGGAAATGGGCTTAACATAATCCTAAGCCACTGGGTGTTTTTTCTTCCAACTACTGAACTGACATCTGATCCAGTCTCTTCTTTGCCTTGCTCTTATTGGTTGCCATTTCCCAAGGTCGCACTTCTATGGGTTAGTGTGAAATGCAGCAGACGCATCTCTCGCTATGGCATAAACACAATCACACGATAGCAATTTAAACACTGCCTAAAATGACTGTATTTCTAACCTCGTGTTTCACCGGAAATTTTGGAAAACAATGTTCTACTCCAATAGAGGAATATTATGAGTTCTCCCCTGCGGGAAAGATACTACATCGAAGTGAGAATTCTGAACAAATTACGGCAGGTTCATCTTGCCCTAAAAGCGATCGATACGGTGAAAAGCTGGAACACCAAAGAGGATATAAATGGCATCTACTAGATGGCAAAAATATGAGTTATCAATCGATTTGGAATAGAATAACGAGACTATTACGACTCGAAAAAATCAATCTTAAGTGAGTTGTCCTCCCATTTAATTAAAGAAAGTGATCGATTTTCTTGTGGAACAATGATTTATAATTACTTTATTTTTAAAGATTGAACTCTTGTGCGGATTATTTTTATAATATCAGAATTAGTCTTAGTGGGCGTCTTTTAAATTTATTAATTTTTCTTTCAATATTTTTGAACGAAAGATTGCTTTGTTTTCTATAGGCAATGAGTCACGAGTGGATCGGGTGACTTAGTGTGATCCAAAGTGAACGATATTGGAAAATGTGTTTGTGAAGACTTGTTTTCGATTTGAATTAGTGATTTTAGCATGGTGAACACAAGAGCCATTTACTTTAATCTCTTTTTTCAAGGTTATGCTAGGTTTATTTAAATCAAGTTTATACTTCCCATTTTTTGAAATCTCTATTAATTTGTGCTTAATATTTAACTAATAAATTGATTGATTACCTAACCTAAAATTAATTAATATTGCGAAATAAAGTTATGTTTCAAATCTATTGTATTCCCCTTATTATTTTTCAAAACCTACTATGTTATTGTGACACCTTTGACATTTTCACTAATTCCTGATTGAGGGATTTTTTTTATTTTATTCTTGCGAAAATTAAGAGCTTAAAAATGTGATTTTTCGCACATAATAGTTTTATTCAAAGCATTGTGATTTTTTGAGATGCTGGCACCTTATTAAAGTTATTGAGTATTAATTAACCTATAATACTTTTAATTGAGTAGTTGTATTGATAAAAATTTTTTGAAACGATTCATCATTTGCCGGGTCAGTAAATGAAAAAAATTTGGTTATTCTACTAGCTTTAATTTGCCTATTTTGTCTCAAAATGAAACTTTTCAAATAAGGTTTATAGATGATTCAGACATTACATCGACCTCGTGTTTTTGGAAAAAAGTGCATATATACCAATCATATAATGTTTTGTAAAATAAGGAATTCCCGAGTCTAGACAAGCATCTGAAAAAATATGTGTAGACGATAAGTTATTTTCAATGAAAATGAAAATTAAATATGCCTTTTGTCAAATATAATTCAAGAGGTCTGAATTCAAATAATATGCTAATTATAAATAAATATGAGTATTCTGTCTCTTCAATGCAGTGAGTGGCAATTCTTTCATACTTTCTCACTTTTATTTCTGAAGTGTGTGCTACCTAAATTTTGTCAAAAAACTCATATTGCTTGATTACTTTTATACACTTTCGTTTTTTTTGCTTTTTTTCTAGCTCAAACTCAATTTCATTGAAACCATCTACAATAACCAAGAATCAGTCCGTATATGGCGGTTTCGTAAATCATGGGTTCTCCGATTTGCCCACTGAAGCTGTTGCGAGTGAGCAATCTGTCCAGAAGTTGCCTCCAACGACCCAAATTGCAAAATTCCGAATCGATTTGGCCAACGTTAAATCCGACCTTCTTCAACTTCAAGAAGTGGTTGGTTTTGATAAAATTGGTGTCAACTATCAATCAAGTATAAAGAGACTTAACTATGACGTTAAAAAGTTTGTTATGGCTTTTAGAGTGGTCATCATTTTTGACATTTTTACTTTTTTCACATTTAAAGGCATCCCATGACAACTGGAATTTAGTACCACGCCCATTACACTTTGTGTTTTAGTTAATATCGTGCAAATGTGTTTTGACTTTCATGGCAGCTGAATTAGAATTAAGAGGGTCTTTAGCCTATCAATGTTTTTCTGCAAATCATCACGTCTGCTTTCTCCCTATAATGCTACTCATCCAAATTTCAGCGAAATCATTCTTCTCGAATCTCATTTTTAGAGCAGCATATTTAAAGAGGAAGCAAAAGGCAAACTAATGATGAGATTAAAACGTGAAATAAGAGATCTGACATGGAATTCGAACCGTAGGCGTGGTGGTGGTGTAGGGAGATCTGAAACTATGCGCGTAAATGCATGCCAATTAAGAGTTTGAATAGTAAAAGTGTTGCATCGAATCGTCAATTGAGTCTACCACTGAATTACTTACCCGTTCCAATGTATGGGCTTCGACTTATTGGAACAAGCTTCGGTTATTGACAATTAAGTAAATACTAAGCAGTGGGATAATTCCAATAATATCGAAAAATATTTAGACAATTAATTTCTTCTCGAATATCCATGAAAGTTGGTTAATAATTCACATTTTGGTTATCTATTTTCCTTATTTGTTTTCCTTTATCTAATTTAATCACCTTTGTCTCTGAGTTGTAAAAATTGATTTTCTGTTGATTTTAGCTCTCAACGAGCACTGTAACAGAAAGCGGGATCACTCAAACTGTTTCCGACTATACCCTATCGGTAAGATCTAAAGCAACACTTCTTGAAATACATTATAACTGGATTTTCTTTCTTTTTAAAATACAACATTCGTTAATAAAACGTGATGACTTCCTTGACTGCGTAAAACTGCAAAACATTTCCCGAATACTAAATTATCTACCTCCCCCTCTATGGGGTCATCAGATTCGGAGCATGAGCGATTGACATTTAATCTTAACTCGATAATTACAAGAGGGTCAGGAAAGTTTCCATGAGGATTGATAGCCCATCAAATTAATTATCCTCAACAGTCGAGAAGATTCTGGCTAATAAATTTTCAACTTTTCATATACTCCTAAAGAGATCTGAGGCTGTTGTATTCGTCTCGAACCTAGCCATGGACAATTTCCTTTTGTATCCTATTGCATTTTATTAATATTCATGTTTACTTATGGTTTTTGGTATTTAAAATCTCCTTGCAGAAATTCATGTCTATTTTACTAATCGTTTTCCCATACTTGGCCCAACAGTAGGCTGACGTTTTTTCAGCTTTCACGCGAGGGCTGCAATATAAAATTAATGATAGGTGATGCATTGCTTGGATTTTATAATTTAGGAATGTGCTTCCATGAAATTAACTAGATTGTGATTTAGAAAAAGTTGGAGTGAAATCTCATCAATCTACCCATAAATATGAATGCTTTTAATTTTAATTTTCTTCACCTTCATACCGAAATATCTGTCTATTTCAAAACTACTCCCTCCATCGTGTTTTAGAATACATTAGCAGAACAGAATATGAAAAATGGATTCTGCCAAAATTCCGGAACTAATTCAATCAATGATGAGAAACTTTCAAAGTTAGTTTAGAATTTTGTTTAAAAGTTATTTTATTTTTCCCCATATATTAAAATAAACAATGCTTTGAAAATAAGTATGTAATATTTTAAGTCCACAGCTGTATAGAATAGAAATGAGGTGGATATGGTACTTCGGCGGTTCATTGATCTTCACATTTGCCATGTCAGAGATCATCAATTTGATTCACATCAGCGCATATACAGTTTGTAGATTGGCCAATCACACTAGTTGGTTCTGGCTAACATTAAGGGTGACCGAATTCGAGTACTTCATCATCATTGTTGTCCCCCTGCCCAAGGCGAACATCGGACTAGGCTTCTCCTCTAAATGTGCATGAGAGTTAAGATAGTGAATTGGCTGTCAATACGATTTCCATCGACCTAAAATCATGCTCTCTTAAATTTAGATCCACTTCCAATGAAATCGAAAGCTTACATCGACTTTTGAAGGTCCGAACAGAAGCCATGGACGCTTGTTTGGTAAGTTGAAAGAATTCATCATTATTTGACTTATTTAAAACCGAATTCGTTAACCAATAATAGAACCAAATGTGCACCAAACGTGTTCTTTATCAATTGCATATTAATTATTCAGTCTCGCATGGACTTTAAAAATGGAAATATTCAACAAAAGTAGGGTCCTTCATAGGTGTTGTGATGATTCCACAAACACATCATTCTTGCTTGACACTTTCATTATACTCTCCCATTACAAAGGTTGTCAATTAAAGTTTTAACTCGTGTTGTAATAGTTGCTATTGGAGCTTGCACTTGTTTCTTTCTACTTTTTTAACATACTTTCTCTTAAAATTTCTTAATGAACAGAAGGGTCAATTTTAGTGGTACCTTCTACTTCCTCAAGTTCTGTAAAGTGAGTAGTATTCATCTATTGTTAAGGCATTTTTTATAAACTATTAAGCAGAAATAAGCCATTTGTAATGACTAAATCCATAAGCAGCCTATCGTCTTCAGTCTCCTCTCCTCTAATACAACGTTACATCACCCACTTTTTTGTTGCACCTTAGTTCGTGTATTTGGAATAATTCAATGTCTCTGCTAGTTTTTGCAATCTTACTCTGGTATTGCTGTAACTCTAATTTCATTAGAAAAGCTACTCTGCTTGACCTCTAAATAGTCACAATTTCCAAGATCCAATAATAATGCACAATTACCTATTTGGTAGGCTTTACTCAAACCTTTTTAATAGTTTGTATTGATGATAATTATTAATTCGTACTAAAAATACCTTGATTAGGTTAACGCTGACAATGAATAAATCATAAAACCCGAAAAGCAAGATAAAATAATTTTTCTGGAATTTTGTCACAAGTTAAGAGAAAACAGCAATTAATGCTCATGAAAATTGGTAACAAAAATCTGTTCGATGTAGATAAAATTTAGGTATTCAAGAAGAAAGCGAATCAAAATTAAAAGAATATTTAAATTTAAATACAAATGTTTTGTATAGATATTAGCTATATATCTATTTATTTATTTCAAACCGCAGACGTTTTGATAGTTATCATTAGCCATTTAGCTGACTTCGGGCTTCACAGAGAGGAGGAGGAACATCAAAATGGCAAAAAGTCGAGAGGGGGGGGGGGAAGAAGGGTGATTCACAGTGTAAAAGAGACAGACACAAAAGCAGATAAAAGGTAAGATGAGTAATGTGAAAAGGGACGAATATGATATAGAGTGGGGTCATGGTAGTTAGAATTCAGAAGTCAACTGCTAGCTAATAGACTTTTTTTGCCGTATGAGAATACGTTACCCAGGGTGCAGAGAGAGCATTACCTAAAGTGGTACTAGGCACATTCTCATTTAGCTGTAAACCATCAGTGAAAACAAAAATCTGGTGATTGGCAAATGAATGCAATTCATCGAAAGTGACATTAAAGATTAAAGTTATTAACTATCAAATAGCGTTCGCATATTTCGCTGACATCTCCAACATTCAAGATTATCTTAATCTCGAGCAATCGAACCATTTATTCACATTGCATCATCGATATTTTTCTTTTTTGTTTAGTAACCCAACTTGATTCATTTCGATTTCTCCTAATTCCCATTCAATACACTTACTAATCATCCAATTTGATTCGTCGGATTACATTTTCTACTTTTTCAAGTCTACGTCTGCTTATTTTCTCTTGTACATTGAACGGTTTAGAAAGTGGGAACTCCTTGTTATCAAGCGCACTTCAAAATTTTCTGCTTCATGTTCTAGCTCTGCCTACTTTTACAAAACCACTTATCTTATTTTTTAACCAAAATGTATCTTTTTCATGGTTCTAGAATGGATAGCAGATTATCTGTCGGAGTAGCAAATGTTTTATATGACTTGCACTTTGGAATGGCTAACTGACATAAAATTTCACATTTACTGAAGCTATAAAGGAAAACCCGTTCGATTTTCAAAGTGGTATCTGTTCAAGTAATGTTTATAAGACAATTTACCATTCTCCTTATTAGATTACCACCTGGTATGTCTGTTTAGTTCTCACAATTACATGGAACTAAATGACTTTGCCCCATCTATATGAAAATCGATATTTCCTTCAAGAATTTTTCATCGCTTTTACACCTCTGTCACCGAGGTCTTTTCATTTAGGCCGATAATGCAGAATTGCGACAAGCCGTCGGTGAGTTGACAAACTCTCTAAAGCAGCTCCAAGTGGAGAATAAGAGCCTCCGGCAACGGTTGAATGAGAATATGGGACCTCAAGCGAATAATTCCTCAAACGGTCCTCAAACTTGGAGTTTCAGTTCAGAGAGTATTCCAAATACCCCCTGTAGCCCTCCGGAGACCACCCAACAGACAAACTTTGCTCTAGTCAGTGGACAACCTTACTCCCCACTGTCTTGAACAATGCAAGTATGCATCTTTAGATGACATTAGTTTTATTTCCCATTTTACCTTCAATTTCGAGGATATTCGGCGTTGGTCTGATTGGTTGTTTATTCAATTTGTTTGAGTCCATCCAAGTATTCCTAATGGGATTTAATTAGCTTTACAATATACGAAAAACAGGCGTGTTAATTATTATTTCCTACAAAATATGTGCTCAGATTGCATTATTTTGAAGAATTAATGAAAAATGAAATGCAAATTCGGCCTTTATTGATCACTGAAATATTTCATGGTCATTTTGACCATGTTTTAGAATTTTTTATATTGACCAGTTTGAAAGCAAATAATATATTAGGTAGACTTAACCTCTTATTTGTGTTTCTAGATCTCCGTATCTTCACATCTTCTGATGATTCAACGTCTTTCAATTATGTACACAAATGTCCTAGCGTATCATTCAAAGCTTCCCCCCCACACCCACTGAACAAAAATCGATAAATATTGATTCCCTCTATTCACTTCGTTCTGCATGAAGCAATGACTATTTCACTGTATTATCACACAGGCACCTAACATTGACTCTTTCAATATGGTGCAAATTGGTTATTATTTATCAAGTAAAGGATGGTATTTAAAAACGTAAACTTTCAGTTAGTATTTTCTACCAAATTCTTGGCTATTTTTCGTAAAAGCCTTAATATTTATTGTTTGAATGCATTAAAGATATTAACTAACAGTGATGCAGGCTTAAATTTTTTAACAAACGGAGGTTTGCAGCGGCTTAATTATCTTAAGCCAAATCTCTATTATTAAACCTAAAAACTTAATTATTAGTGTAATGAAACGTAATTGCTTCGGAATTGCTGGGTAAATCTTATGGAAACCTAAAGAAGGATATTTATTGCTTCGGGAATACCTATTGTATAATTGGATGCAAATTTATGTAAAGTATTTTCAACTCGAAGGCTAAACATGAAATCATCAAACTGATTTTTATATGGAATTAAATTATGCAAATCGCAGTTTTATAAATTTTCAATCAAAATTGAGGGGAATTGATGATACAGGCAGAGTATTCGCTAACGTGTAGGATTAAATTTTAGTCACAGGAATGAGAGTAGTGGATACTTTCGTTACGGAAAACAAAATAGAAAATGTTCATTCGTAATTCATACTAAAAAAAGCTTGTTCTGGTTA
Source organism: Rodentolepis nana (assembly GCA_900617975.1). Taxonomy (NCBI): domain Eukaryota; kingdom Metazoa; phylum Platyhelminthes; class Cestoda; order Cyclophyllidea; family Hymenolepididae; genus Rodentolepis; species Rodentolepis nana. The sequence continues at coordinate 743 of UZAE01001062.1, read as the reverse complement.
CATCAGGTATAAAATTCTATTAACTGAGGGGGGGGGGGGTAATCGATGTTGGTGGTGCTATGTCCTTGAAATGTGGAGTGCAAATACCGCCTGTCTGAGCAAATTAACCTCATGCGCTCTCAAACAGACTCGAAGGTGTGGCCGTGCTACGTGGTGCAAAGACCAATAGTCGGTGCATTGTTTAACAAACCCAAAACCACAGTGGACCCTATTCCCATCGCACGCCCTATTACCTCAATATTGATGAGGTAACTTGGCTTATTTCCGGAGTCAATCATAACAGGAGATTATGGGAGAGATTTCTGGAATAAATTGTGGATTTCCACAATATAAGCTATATTTTTTGTCTAAACAGGACGATACATCCCCCCTCAATCTACAGAAATATTTTTCTATAAATTCCTTACTAAATTACGTTTCTTCTAATCCCAACATCCAAAATTATTCCTTCAGGTCAATGTCACACATCAATTTACTCTTTAAATATAGCGGAAAAGAGAACCAATTAAGTTTATCCATTGCCGGTAAATCATATAATCACATCCATCAAGATTTGCGGTGCTATGTCTACAGCACAGGAGTTAGGTTATGAGGTCAGGGGTTCAATGCCCATTGGTGCAAAATTTTGTTAAAAAAAGTCGTATCATTTTCTTGGATTCTATATCTGGCTGCTGAAAGAAGAATTCTGAAAAGAGGCTTTCAGAATGAGTCTGAGGTATATATATATATATATATATATATAT
>UZAE01001061.1:0-15474 GCA_900617975.1 Rodentolepis nana | reverse complement strand
GTAGAAGAGTGTTTCAAAGACGAAGGTAGAAAAAAAGGTGAGATGAGTACAGTGAAAGTAGTCAAATATGACATACAGTGGGATGATGGTAGTTTGAAGTCATAGGTCAACTGCCAGTTAATAGACTTTTTTGCCGTATGAGTATACGCTGCCCAGGGTGCACCACGTGGAGATAAGTCTATCGCACACCCCTTTTCTACTTAGATTACATCAATATAACAATCAAGGACGTTGCAAGATTCGAAGAATTGGTTCTTTCAACAGCTGGTTTCTATTGTGTCGCCCGATTTGTCGCAAAATGTGAATTTAAAACTGTTAAACCAGGTTAGGCATACGGAATTGTAATGCGACAGTTACAAAGAATTCATTATTTTCATTATTTCTTAAATTTAAGAGAATTATTAAAATTGAATTTTTGATTATTTGCAGGAAGTGTCATACCAAAAGCGTCGTATCCTTTTGTTAGGTTTGAGGATGGAAAGAGCTCCGTAAAAATTAACTTTTCCATTAATGGAGGGACCCACAAACAAATAGTAAGTTTATTTTTTCAATGAAAACTATTTCATAGTTACTTAACTTACTTTGATTTGTCATTTTTATTCATATGTTTTCTTTATTAAAAAGAGTGTAGAAATCAATAAGTTTACTAACAACATAGTTAAGAAAATTTAAAATCAAATTTTGATTTGCTTATTCAGGTAGTGAATTGTATAACGTTTAAAAGTGCATAGCTGGATTAAATTATGTTAGAAACAAGTCATTTTAACTTTTTAACAAATGCTAAACTGTTTGTTACCGATTAAGGTTGACTTGAAAGAAAATCGAAATAAGGTTTGTTCATGGTGAAAAGGGATTTTAGAGGGCAGTTGGCATGAAAGTTATTGCAGTGAGTCGTATTGAATTTTTTAAGTTTGGTAATTTCAACTAATATGATGACAATACTTTGATTCATAAGAAAACTTTACCAAAACCTCGGGAAAGGATCTTTTGGATGTCACACTCGAATATAGCCGAGAAGGCAATGAAATTAGCACACACTTTTATTTATATCAAGAGCCGTCATATGTCGGAATTAGTGTCTATTGGGAGAAAGGTGGTAGGTCAATTTTTGAATATGTGTGCCTGCAAAAATTGATTTTTCATTATCAAAAATATGTGTTCCGTTTAGGTGTGTCACCCGATATTGAGGAATGCAAAAGTTAGTTCACTTTGTTTGGAGCAATATTACTCTTTTTATTAGTAAAGACAACCCGCTATTCAGTAACCAATGTTATTGTTCAAGTTTTATAATATTGATCTTACCATTAATCCATTTTATAAAACAATTTAGTGAACTTTATAAATCTTGCTTTAAAATAATAATATGAAACGTAATCATATATACCTAATATTTTGTAAGTATAATAATATTGATCGTTCCAATGGTCAAATTTATTAAATAATTATTAAATAATAAATAAATTTTATTAAATAATTATAAAGTTGTGGAAAATGTTGAATTGCACTTACATGGCAATGATTACAATTCATTTTAATCTCCCTGCAGTTAACTGTTTCTCTTGGGATAGATGGCATGGATTTGCCACATTCAACTTGTTCGAGAATTGTGTCAAATGCATCTGGGAAATCAGAACCTCTAATATTTGCTGTGAGCAAATCGCAAGTAAGTAGAACTTCAATGCAATTAATATTTTATTGATTTTCAGATATTGAATTTCTATATCACTGAGGATGGCATACATTCAGTAATTAACATAACAAAAGATATTTGTTATGCCAATGACCAAGGGATTGGGGTACCGTGTATTAAGCATGATGGTAATGTATTGCTGTGGGGCCTTATCACTTCAAATTTCTATTTTTTTCACATAGATCATTTAAATGTAACAATCAATAACGTTACAAGATTTGGAGAATTGGTTCTTTTAACAACCGAATTCAATTGTGTCGTCAAATTTGTCTCGAAATGTCATTTTAAACCTGTTAAACCAGGTTAGATATGCTGCATTGAAATGTTCTTTCTAAGTTGTGAGTTTCCGTGACATTGGTTTTCGTTGGTTATTTGTAGGATACATTATACCAAAAGAGTCATTTCCGTTTGTTAGGTATGAGAAAGGAAACAGCTCTGTTAAAATTAACATTTCCACTAAAGGAAGAAACCGCCATCGCTTTGTGCGTTAATTTTTCTTTAAATGAAAACGATTTCATTAAAATTCTATTATTTTGAATTGCCATTTTGATTTAAATATTCTCTTCATTAAAATAAGAGTGTAGAAATTAATGAGCTCATTATCAATTCAGTTTAAAATATGTATCGTTAAATATTTACATTCAAGTAGTGAATTTTATCGCTATTTTTATGCGTATATCTGGTTTAAATTATGCTAGAAATAAGTCATTTTAATTTTGTAATAAATGTTTTAATTCTTGCTTCCGATTAAGATGTACCTGCAGAAAGGTTCAAATGTGATTTGTCTATGGGCAGATGAGATTTTAGACGGGACTCTGAATGCAAATTATTGCAGTGAGTCATATTGTTAATTCATACTAATATAAAGAAAATACTTTGTTTCCTAAGAAAACTTTGCCAAAAACTTGAAGAATGATCAGTTTGATACCACCGTGGAATATCGCCGAGAAGTAAACGAAACTAGCACACACTTTTATTGATTCCACCCTATGACAGTTGATGGAATTAGTGTCTATTGGGAGAAAGGTGGTAAGTCAATTTTTGAATATGTGTGCCTGGAAATATTGATTTGTCATTCCCAAAAAATGTGTTTTACCTGATATATTGAAATCCAAAGGTTAGATCACATTTGTTTGGGGAATATTACTGCTACTATAATTTAAGACAATCTGTTATTTGATTCTATATGAGCTTATATATCCTATATTTCATAAAATACAAAAAAATATTAGAACACTGCATTCATTGACAGTTGCCATTTACCAAGTGTAATAATGCTTATCTTTCCATTGGTAACTTTGTAGTAAATAATTGTTAGAGCTTTATAAAGCTTGATTTTATAAAATTATATGAATTTTTTGAGGACAAAATACATTTTCAAAACTCGGCGATGACATTCAAAAGCATTGAAGTACATCAAGAAGCCTTGGTGATTTGATAAGAAAAAAAGCCTAATTTCGGGTCATTTTACACAACACATTTAGATTGTCTTATTAACAATTAAAGAACACTAATGGTCAAATGTTTTGAAAATATTGCGTAAACGGAAATTTATTTGTTCGATAAAGATTTATTTTGATCTTGGAAAGTCAATTTGCAATAAAAGTGTGATTTAGATTGTGTCATAAATTTAAAACTTTGAAATTTTCCCGAGAATGAACAGAAAACATCATCAAACAAGATTAAGTCGTAATTTGACTTGGTCGATTTCAACGCAGGTTTTATTTCAATTAGATTCTCTACTTGTCCTTAATGAAAAACTACATACTTCATTTTATCTAACTAATTGATAACCTATCAATTGGATTTCTGCTCCAATTCGTCTTATATAATGAAATATTCAGTAACTTTTGTAAATTGGATGTACTTAATTAGATGCAACCTCATCCTCCTTAATCTGCTTTTTTGAAAATAGGTTGCACCATTGCATATATATTCTCGACCGCAACGGCATCAATGACTCAGCAAGCATCGACCGGCTGAAACCGGCATACCTGGAGTCTCCTATACTGCAGACCCTGCACCAATCTCCTCTTCACCACCACCTCAATCTCCACCCGAAGATACTCAGGACTCTTGTGTTTCCCCTTCTGTCCCTCTTCAACCTGAACCCTCGCTACGGCCGAAAAGTTACTTTCCCCTCCCGGCTGGCCGACTATGTACACTCGATATGTCGAGCGTCTTCTTTCTCCTTTTAGGTACCTACAAACGCTCTAGAGGGGGGGTATTGTGGGACACGTCATCGCATGCCTGCACGCTAGGTTTTGGAGGTGCGACCGTACAAACAGTGACCAATCATTAACCTCTGTTTGTTTAACCCAATCCGCCATTCTGATCATGATTAAGCTTCCTGCGTGTACACTAAATGGCCAATACTTTATTTATTTATATCAAATGGCAGGCTTTATGATAGTTATCATTTGCCCTTTAGTTAACTTCAGGCTTCACAGAGGGAGAGGAACATCAAAGCGAAAAAAATCTAGAGGGGGGGGGGGCAGAAGAGTGTTTCAAAGATTTAAAAGACAGACACAAAGGTAGAAAAAAGGTGAGGTGAGTACTGTGGAAGAAGTCAAATATGACATAAAGTGGGGGTGATGGTAGTTTGAAGTCAGAAGTCAACTGCCGATCAATAGACTTTTTTGCCGTATGAGTATACGTTACCCACGTGGAGGTAAGTCTATCGCACACCCCAATTTTGCAATAAACTTGCTCCGTGCTAAAAGTCTTTTCCCCTTATAACTTTGTCTTAGCTTGGTTAATTTCTGGGGACTTTCGAGTTGGAAGAAACTGCTATAGAGCTTTCTGAGAACAGTCAAGGTTATTGAGGTAGCTAATCCGCTACAAATCTTTCAATGGATTTTACAATGAATATTGCAAAGTTGAAAATGAATTACATATTTCAGTCTTCAAAAACAAATTTAAGCACTCACTTTTTGAATAAATTTAAATGATAATGAATTGCACTGTGCAAAAATAAATTGTGAAACAAATTTGAATTCATACCACTTTGATATTCACAATTTCAACAAGGCTAATCTGTAAAACTTTTACCAATGTTGGGGTAGTACGATTTTCCCAATTATTGCAGTATTAATATAGATTTCAACAAAGGAAATGCAAATGTATTTTAATTTCACCATGGATAAGAATTCTTCAAATAGGACAAGTTAATAGCACGTTCGAAATAGAGCCAAGACCAGCAAAAATTGAGATCATACAGCTCAAATGCCAGATCTCGTTCTGCTTGAATTGCTCACTTGAATTCAATATCTTGTGAAAATTAGACCTCTGCTCGCAAAGTGACAAGTGGTTAACTGTTCTATAATCATAATTAATGCTATTCAGAATAAAACGGTTTGTTAATAAACAAAATTAATTTTAATTCTATTCTGTAATAGGCAGAAAGCATCTAAAATTTTATTTCACATTCTTTATTGAAATTTGGCAAATAAAATAGACATTGTGACCCCTTGAGTTCATTTGTGGGTAGAGCTTATCACTTTACTGGTATGAATTGAATTAAAGTTGAAAAAGCTTTCCTCATAACGTTATAATTCTTATGCCCTAATTTCACAGAATTGATCATTGCATTTTTAAAATGGAAAATTCTGAAAACAATTTTTCAATGAATCTTAACGGTAATGAAAATTAATAAGAAAATTTATTTTGAAATTAAATTCACTACAACGAACACAATTTCAATAACTTTGAAATGATTATTTAGCACAGTTTTCACATAGAAAAATAGAGAACACTCACAATCTATTTCAAAATTGATGATAAAAACGCTAATGTATCTTCATGTATATAAAATTTAAAAATCTTCTGAATACAACATACAGTATTTGTGGGATATGTTATCACTAGCAGCGGTTTATAGTCTAAAGGCTTCTCATTCATTTTGATTGACTTTAATGTTTAATTGTGTTTATGTGCCTCGCTCTGTATAAACCTTGATTTTACTTAATGAACTATTTCAATTTAGTCAATGTAATACTTCATTGCAATCAATATATATGGAATGATATTTCAATGAGACCTTATTGTCTATCTTCCCTTAGCTACGGACTCGAACAAACAAATTTCCTACCTTTGAATTATAATGAGGCTGATCTTAATTTCATCCTGCTGATATTCAAGTGCGTAATCCTATTATTCCACTTCAATGCTTTCAGTGAGGTTTCCTAAAGACTTTAAGTCTTACCATTATGTAGTTAGAATTACCAGATCAATGAAATCAACTATTACAATCTACAATATTTTTGTGTTCTGTTCTTTTCTTAACAGCAATGAAAAACTGAAATTCTAAAAATAAATAAATGCTTATTGCATCGAATTTTTTCATATGCTTATATATATATATATATTTATTTATTTATTTATAAATATATGTGCAGCAATTTTCAAAATCCATTAATCGTACAATTATAAGCGGCAAATGATATCGAATTTTTAAGGTTACTGATAATTGGTTTAAATTGACGGTAAAATGTGTTTGCAAGCTGTCACGAATATGTCATTTTTTATAATATCGATTTTTATCCAGTTCACGAATGAGATTGTGGATTTCCCTTGTCTGTGTAGTAGTGGCATTCGGCTTCTGAACCTCTACTCAAGTCACTCCATACTATAAACAATTTCAATTTATTTTTCCTCTTAAACGAACACTGTACTAAGTTGAGAATATAGCGAGTTGAAAAGCTTCCATTCCACCAAGATATGGTAAGTATACTGCAATAGATCAAATGTTTACTTCGACGAAACAATTCGTCTTCGGAAGTACACTCAAATGTGGGAAATCGACCTAACATCTTCTTCAGCGCTTGTCATAGCATATAGTTTCGAGATGATCTAAGTATTATACCAAATTTTCAAACTAAATATATGTCATTGACTAGACAGACCATTACGGACATTTTCCTACTTACAATCTATATTTATGAACCACAACGTTACAGGTACTTTGGGAGTGATGATGTTAGCTCAAGACCGCGGATCGTAATTGAAAGGCGAATCGATTTGCAGTTCAGTTTGATTATCCCAGTGTGAGTGGAAACCAATGCTGCGTGTTTGCAAAAAAATCATTAGTAACATTTTGTTCTTCAGTGAATTGCTGAATAAATAAATCAAAAAAATTTTAATATTTCGAAAATTGGAATATTGCGCTTGGCAATATAATGTCAATTTGTGTATGTTAAATTTATATAATATAACGGCATTCTATATATAAGCTCACCCAAACAGTTAAATACTTCGATTTCGCCTCAAGGAAAGTGTAATATTGAACCGAAAATTAACGCAAGATCCTTGCAATTGTGTAGAAAGGTGCTTTATGTAGCAATAAACTCTAACTGACTCTAAATGGCAGTCGAAATATCTTAAAACATATGGATTGAAATATTTCATTTAAGTATTTTTGAAACTTGATGTATTAGGTTGTTTTTAACAATGGCATGCATAATCGTATATTTCTCACTTGTTGATGCACCGAAATATGATAAATTTTAACAATTTTGCTATTTAACTAAATATGAGAAGCTCACAACTCATCTTATCAAATGACATTAATTGAGATTACATCCTTGCTCACCAGCAGTGTTCCATATTCAGTCTATTTAGAAGCATTTATTGTTGTGGAATGAAACACATTTCCTATCCTTCTCTGAACCATATCTTTTTGTTCGCTAAGCCTGAGGTTAATAATGGGAAGCACTTTGTTATGACAGCCGAGTTGGATAGATCTGGGATCATCAAAAGTAGTCCATATGTAAATCCTCAGGTGAGTTATTCAGTGATTCACAAATGAATTCAAACTGAGATTGACTGTGATCTGCGAATTCGCAAACGCATAAATTGTGCATTACAAACTAATCTGAAGACAAGATTTTGACTCTTAAGGAAACATTGTTGAAAACGCGGATGAGGATCAGCTGGTTTGCACATTCGAGTAGCTTTCAGCTGGAATGGTAACTAACATTTTCGTTCACTTTTCAATGCCCTACTTTCTAGGTTATGTTCATATTTTGAACTAAGCGCATACTGGAAGACAGGTTGTATGCTAACTTGTAAACTTGCGTACTCATGCATATTGTTGTGTCATTCTCAAATAAATGTGTTCGTCTAGGTGTGTCGCCAGATACTTTGAAATGCTAAAGTTGGTTCTGTTTTGTTTGGTGTAATGAAATTGCTATTAAAATTTGGGATAAAGAGCTATGTTGAATAAAATGGTTCGTATGTGATGCAGTGCAAAATAAAACAAAAAAACGCTAGAACATTGTATTTATTAACCAATGCCGTTGTTCAAATAGAATATTGTATTATAGGTTCTGATTTTCGAAATCGCGTTGCCACTATACTTGAACAATTTGAATGAGGCAAATCCTAACATTCAATTCCAAGAGAAATTGTTAACTTCAGAATGTTAAAAACTAGCACAATGGCAATCATTGCATAGAACGTATGTTTCAGCAACTGACACGTCTTTTATAATATATCACCTACCGATTACTTTGTATCTGTGTACTTAGGTAAATGGCAATCTTTTTTTGTAACCAACATGAACTTATGATTGACGAAATAATGTAAGGCCCACAGAATAGGTGATATATCAACTGTCGTCAACCAACATTTAATTCATGAAATTGGTTTACATTTGATGATGTCTTAAAAATTCAATTTCAATTTCTTCATTTCCTATATTAATTAAGTATTTAATTCTGATAAACGGCATGTAATTTCATGTAAATGGGCATTCTTTGAACAATTTAGTGAAAATTTGATTTGGAGACTGTAAAGCCTCTACATTTTTGAGCATAGATGTGCATTTATAGCAATGCTCACTAAAAATTATTATTTATTTAGCCTCTTGAAGTAGGCGAATGGAAGAGACTTCACTAAGGGAAAAATCGTTGAATTGATTCAATTAAAGGAGGAGGAGGAGGGCGTGGGTGGTGAATAATTTATCTAAATATTTGATAATATGTGTTTCGTAATAGGAATTTCTACTGATCGTCTTTTCCATTCAAAAAGAATTTTAATTCCTTCCATAAATGGCACTTATTGCTATGGTCTTTATTGCTCATTTGTGAAATAGTAGCTTTCAATCTAAGAACCTCTTCTTAAAGCACCATCTACTTCGAGACATTCTAAATTAATTGGCCTTATAAACAACTGAGGAAATGCTAAGAGATGACACTTTAAATTGCTTTTGTATGCATCACATGCAGATCAGATAAAACACGTTAAATGCATTTGCCTGTTTCAAGAGTGATAAAAGCAGATCTATCTTTCACACGATATACCATTTTTTGCTTATGGAGTGTTCCCCTTCGATTCATCTCTTCACAATTTCAAATAAAGAAAAACAATTTGCAGAGATTTCGCACCATCTTTGTGTGTACTCGCTTATCCTTATTTTGAATCGTGATCAAAGTGCATGAACTGGGTTTTAATGATGCCAAATTCAACGCAAAATTTTGATTTAAATGTCTCATTACTACTCTATAATACCCATTTCATTTTATTTTGTTTCACGTAACTAAAAACAAAACATTAAATTGACTTTTGAAACCCAACTTTAGAATGGGAAAAGTAAATTTATTTTGTATTGCATCCAAATGTTGAAATATTATTGTTTGCAAACGATTGGCATTAAGTAATGGAAATACAAAATAAAGATAGTAATCAATATGATTAAAATAAATTATATTGACTGTTGTCCTTGTATAACATAAACATATCATTTTTAATAAAAATTCATCATATTTCAATAATATACTCTTTAAACATTTTTGCTAAAATCAATTTTATTCACATCAATAATCGTTCAGCTTTGTTTACTAGCACTAAATCCACATTTAATATATTTGTAATTAACTTTAAAACTTGTACCTGTTCCGAAATATGCCATAAACTGGTTCTAATGTCTGCGCATTCGAATAATTTAATTAAGTCAATTAATTGGCATTTTGAGTGCGTAATAAGAGGCTTCATTTCGAACGTGCCATTAATTTGTCCCACTTGAAGAATTCATTTCCAAAGTAAATTTCAAATATATTTATATAACCTGTGCTAAAGTCTACATTACGGCTGCATTAATTTGAAAAATTGTACAAACCCAACACTGGTAGATAATTCACAGTCGAGTTTAATTTGAATTTTGAATGCCACAATAGTATTAATTTAAATTCCTTTCACCATTTAGTTTCGCAAAATGTAATTTATGATCTATTAACTTTATTAAAAAATTTGGTGTCTTATTTTTTTCAATTCGATTATGAAGACTGAAATATGTAATTCATTTCCAACTTTGCTATATTCATTACAAAAACCATTGAGAGATTCCAACAGCAAATAAATGAAATACAATCAAACTTAGATAAATTGTTTGAATTAGGAAGAGAATAACAATTTTGAACAGTGTTAAAAATAAATTAACTGACTAGAGAGTATATATGCAATTGCGCAACTTATTTTTTAGAATAACATAATATTGAAGATGAGATATCATTTAATGTAGTCTGTTAAATGAAAATAGGTTGCTGAAATTAAGCTTATTGAAGTAATCAGGACGAAGTGGTGTTTAAATTCTGTTGAAATTTTTTTAAGTAGTTACTCTGTAGGAGCAAAGATTGCTTGGGATCCCATAATTTAAGCAAATTTTTTATACAAGACCTAAATAAATCGTTATTGATTAAATAATTTCTTATTTGCTCAATGTTTTTACAAGTTCGCCTACTTTGATAATTCGCGATATATATATATATATATATATATAAAGTGAAAAATAAAGAGGCAAAATTTTTGTTTGACGATGAACGACTAAATCTGTAAAGTAAATTCATCCCGTTCCTTGCTTTCAATGGAAATTCGCTAATATTATTCAGGTAATGAGAATGCGGATAGATAGGTTTTCTTCTATCCGGTTTCGTGGCAAGAAGATATGCATGATCGTTGCATTGAAGATCTGTTCTCATGCCTAAAAAGAGTGTGTCGGAAAAGTGAAGTCACATAGGTGTGATGAATTGGCAGGTCAAGTCCATCAATAGTGACATTCAGATGCCGAAAATATGTCATACTTTCCTGACCCATTGACAAATAAGAGCACAGTTGAAAGTTTCACTTTCAACTGTCTTCTTACTGCGTATTTCAGGATATTGTGCTTTATCAAGAACTAAGAATTCATTTAATTTAATAACAAACGGTTTTTTTCATGAAATCATTCATTATGAATGAGGAACAGCTTACTTCATGTCTCTTTACGAAATTGTGTTTACTTTCCACAAGAAAGTTAATTCAAGTGAGCTATGCTAGAAAAACAAGATCTGAAAATTGAGCCGTCTGATTACAAATTTCTTTAGGCGTTTATGCACATAAGTACAACTAATGCTGCTGAATGCCAGGCAAAATAGGTTAAATTAAGGTATTTCGCATATAAAGTGTAACTTGATATTAAGTTATTTTTTAATATATGGTATATACAATAATATATAAACCCGATTTCGCCTTTGGCATATGTGTACCTAATGAAATGCCTACGTGTTGGAAATATGCATGAATACGCAATTTGTCTTTTTGGTTAGATCTTCTTGGGAAACATGAACAGATCTGTTGAAATTAGCCATGTCCTTCAATGTTTACCATTTTTGAGTTGGCTTCTGTTTCCTTGGGAGCTTATGAATATTGATGAAAATAATTTGAAAATTTCAAATCATTCCATTCATTAATGTTGCTAATATTTCTCCAATTTTAGTGCGCCAATCATAAGCTTAAATTAGCTACGATAAATGCTTGGGTATTACCAAAGTGCAGAGGTACGAATTTATTGGCTACTAGGAATTATAAAGTTGTGGCAAATGTTGAAACATACTTACAAGGCAATGATTACAATTCTATTCGTTTTAATCTCCCTGGAGTTATCTGTTTCTCCTGGTGTAGATAGCCTGGATTTGTCAAATTCAACTTGTTCGAGAATTGTGTCAAAACCATTTGGGAAATCAGAACCTCTAATATTTGCTGTGAACAAATCGAAAGTAAGTAGAACTTCAATGCAATTAATATTTTATTGATTTTCAGATTCTTGCTTTGTTTGTCAAGGAGAAGAGTCAAGATTTATCTTTTCAAATAAAAGATGGAGGTTGTTATGCCGGTGACCAAGTGATTGGGGTACCGTGTTTTCAGCATGATGGTAAGGTATCGCTACAAATTTCCATTTTTCACATAGATTACATCAATGTAACAATCAATAACGTTACACGATTCGAAGAATTGGTTCTTTCAACACACGATTTCTATTGTGTTGCCCAATTTGTCCCAAAATGTGACTTTAAAACTGTTAAACGAGGTTAGTAATACGGAATTGTAATGGGACAGTTACTTAATACTTCATTATTTTCATTATTTCTTTAAGTTAAGAGAATTATTAAAATTGAATTTTGGGTTATTTGTAGGAATGGTCATACCAAAAGCGTCGTATCCTTTTGTTAGGTATGTGAAAGGAAATAGCTCCGTCAAAATTAACATTTCCATTAATGGAGTGACCCGCAATCAATTAGTAAGTTTATATTTTTTCAATGAAAACTATTTCATAGTTACTTAACTTACTTTGATTTGTCATTTTTATTCATATGTTTTCTTTATTAAAAAGAGTGTAAAAATCAATAAGTTTACTAACAACATAGTTAAGAAAATTTTAATCAAATTTTGATTTGTTAATGCAGGTAGTGAATTGTATAACGTTTAAAAGTGCATATCTGGATTAAATTATGTTAAAAATACGTCATTTTAACTTTTTAAAAAATTTTAAACTGTTTGTTTCTGATTAAGGTTGACTTGAAAGAAAATCGAAGTAATGCTTGTTCATGGAAAAATGGGATTTTAGCGGGCAAACAGCAAAAAAGTTATTGCAGTGAGTCATGTTGAATTTTTTTAATTTGGTAATTCAAACTAATATGAAGAAAATGCTTTGATTCATAAGAAAACTTTACCAAAACCTCGGGAAAGGATCTTTTGGATGTCACACTCGAATATAGCCGAGAAGGAAATGAAATTAGCACACATTTTCTTTTATTTCAACAGCCGTTATATGTCGGAATTAGTGTCTATTGGGAGAAAGGTGGTAGGTCAATGTTTGAATATGTGTGCCTGCAAAAATTGATTTTTCATTATCAAAAATATGTGTTCCGTTTAGGTGCGTCACCCGATATTGAGGAATGTAAAAGTTAGTTCACATTTGTTCGGAGCAATATTACGCTTTTTATTATTAAAGACAACCCGCTATTAAGTAATCAATGTCATTGTTCAAGTTTTATAGTATTGATCTTACCATTAATCCATTTTATAAAACAATTTAGTGAACTTTGTAAATCTTGCTTTAATATAATAATATGAAATGTAATCATATATTCTTAATATTTTTGCAAGTATAGTAATATTGATCGTTCCATTGGTCAAATTTATTAAATAATTTGGAGTACGTATTTTGAAATTCATTGAGTATTATAATTTAAATCAATAAATCTTAATTTTACAAATCATGAGTTTATAAAATTGTAAGGAAATACTGAAAATACTACACTATTTCATAAAATATGACATATGTAACTGTTTTCGATGAAGAGCAAAGCATAACAATGCATGAAAGAGTTGTTTGATGGTCAACATCTGCATTTGTTTTCAGTTGACGAACAAGTAACATCAACAAGCTCTGGTGAGTTGACAGGAAAATTGACAAATTTTGAGCCTTCTACTGCCCATTTGGATTTGCCGACTAACATTATTTGAACTCCTTAACGATAATTTAGCTTTGTTCTAAAGTGTATACATATATTTATGGCAGATTTCAAAACAGGTTTTATCTAAATTAGAAAATACTGAGAACACTAAATACTTATGTAACTGTCGACGATGAAAATCAGAAGCATCACAATGCATGAAAGAGTTGTTTAATGGTCAACATCTGCATTTGTTTTCAGTTGACGAACAAGTAGCATCAGCAAGCCCTGGTGAGTTGACAAGAAATAAAGATAAATTTCGACCTCTTTACTACAAATTAATATTTGCCTACTAACGATATTTTGACAAAGCCTTTAAAAATGTTTAAATATTTGAATTTATTTGATTTTTAAATATCTTGCAAAATCCAGTTGCTTTAGATATGAGATGAAAAGCAATTGTTACTAGTATAGAGAAGTTGTGTTATAAATATAAAACTTTGCAACCTTCCAGGCAATGAACAGGAGATAACTACAAGCAAGGGTAAGTCGATATTGGAAAATTACAGATTTCAACACAGGTTTTATATAAGTCAGAATCTTTACTTTTCCTTGATAACAAATGTCTATTTCACTTTAATTAACTAATTGATAATATTTCAGCTGGATTTCTGCTTTAATTTGTCTTGATTAATGCAATATCCATAATTACATTAACTTCATTAGATGCCACCTCAAACTCCTTAATTCGTATTTTTTTTTGAAAATAGGTTGCACCATTGCATATATATTCTCAAGTAAGTCATTGTATTTTTGTTGCTGTTTACAATTTTTATTGCTTTCTATTTTAAAAGATTACATTTTTTGATTTTATCTCATTTAGTCGCTTTTGGAATCTCTCAATGGATTTTACAATGAATATTGCAAATTTGAAAATGAATTACATATTTCAGTCTTCAAAAACAAATTTAAGCACTCACTTTTTGAATAAATTTAAATGATAATGAATTGCACTGTGCAAAAATAAATTGTAAAACAAATTTGAATTCATACCATTTTGATATTCACAATTTCAATTAGACTAATCTGTATAACTTTTACCAATGTTGGGGTAGTACGATTTTCCCAATTATTGCAGTATTAATATAGATTTCAACAAAGGAAATGCAAATGTATTTTAATTTCACCATGGATAAGAATTCTTCAAATAGGACAAGTTAATAGCACGTTCGAAATAGAGCCAAGACCAGCAAAAATTGAGATCATACAGCTCAAATGCCAGATCTCGTTCTGCTTGAATTGCTCACTTGAATTCAATATCTTGTGAAAATTATACCTATGCTCGCAAAGTGACAAGCGGTTAACTCTTCCACAATCATATTTAATGCTTTTGAGAATAAAACGGTTTGTTAATAAACAAAATAAATTTTCACGACTAGAAAAGGATAATATTCTGAAATTTAGAGAAACCAGCAAGAAATTTCCATTTCACCTGCCATCTTGTTTGTCAATAAGTCAGGAGAGAATGGTTTCACTGCAGCAACTCAATGTCACATTTGATGCATCTGTAGCGGATTAACTACTTTCGTAAACCTTGACTGAACTCAGAAACCTCTACCAGCGGTTCGCAGAAGAAATAGACGTATTGCGAGAACACGTTCATTTACTAGATAAATCACACAAGAAGTGTATACAGGAAGGAAACTCAGTCATACAATATGGCGGATTTGATAAAACAAGTGAGGGCCCTTGAGCTGCCATTGGCTGCGTCCTCTCGTCCTCAATCAGTACGCGAAGTCGTACGGCCGCACCTCAAACCTATGTGTACGCGCATGCGATGACGTGTCCCACATTACTCCCCCCCTAGAGCGTTTGTTGGAACCTAAAAGGAGAAAGAAAACGCTCGATTTAAGGACTGTACATAGTCTGCCAGCCGAGAGGGGAAGGTAACTTTTCGGCCATATCGAGTGAAATAGGGTTGGGGTTGGAGGGGAGCAGGCGTGGGGACTACAGGGGTCGGAGTGTCTTCGGGTAGAGGTGGTAGTGGAGGAGGTGAAGAGAATAGCAGAGGGG
>UZAE01001060.1:0-15483 GCA_900617975.1 Rodentolepis nana | reverse complement strand
ACCTATCATAACGCCTGCCATTTGAAATAAATAAATAATGGAAGCCAATGTGCACTTACACTATCTCCAACTTTATACGTGGAGAAAAATCGATCTGATATGTGATTATAGAATAACGTTCTTGGTAAATATCGGTTTACTGAAGAGAAATATCGAACAAAGAACTTGATAAATGGCTGTGCAAACGCATGCGCCCAAGAATTGATCTAAATAATTACCAGCGCACACTTACAAATTCAGGCTCCACCCCTTCCTCGCTTTGAGACGTAAATGTAATTCATGTGCTTGTCTAGTTCTTCATACCTTGCTTGGGGAAAAATAACAATTTCTGATCGTAAGTGGGTAGATGAAAAGCTACTATAGAAGCATTTGGCTAACTGCGTGTCAGCGACAGTTTGCAGCACTTTAGAGGAAACATGACTGAAACACCAGAAGCAAAATCGAGAAGATGAGGAAGCAAAATGCATCGGCATGGTTGGGGGCGGGGCGGGGCGGGGAGGGGTGGTAATCGTGACCAGTTTCCATTAGTTGGGGAATCTGATACTCTCGAGGACATGAGATGAGTCATCGCAGACATGCCAGTATGGGTGTTAAAAGCCCAGACCCACGAACGTGCATTTTAATCGAAGGAGGGTGGAATGGGCTAGACTGTGCTAAAATATACTACCGATTTCTGCAAGTTGATTGCTCCTCTTTCTTAGTTTACATACAATTCAACATATCTCTATCGAAAATCATATCAACTTAGAAGATAAGTACTAAGGCCTTTCAGTAGACATATCTTGAAAATGGGAAATAATTTTGGGTAGGGAAATAACATTCTAATGTCTCAGTGATGATAAATTTGTACTCTGCTTCCAATTTCTTAAATAGTATTGACCGATAAATTTACACCAATGATTGTTGATCCCATGTTCCCCGACTTTGGAAAAATAAATACGTGAACAGATATAGAGAACAAAAAGAAATTATAGGAAAAGGCAAACTTGATAATGACTGAAGAGATAGCTTTTAATGCTGACAAAAGAATGGGAGCCATTTGAATTTTTGTTAGTCGCCTTTAATTGACTTATTTAGTGTGCCTAAGATAGAAGCAGTTCAAGACTAGCTAAAACAAATCGTAGGCTTTAATTTGCAACACGGGGTGTGTGATAGACTTACCTCCACGTGGTGCACCCTGGGCAAAGTATGCTCATAAGGCAAAAAAGTCTATTAACCGGCAGTTGACTTCTGACTCTAAACCACCATCACCCCACTATATGTCATATTTGACTACTTCACGGTACTCACCTCACCTTTTATCTACCTTTGTGTCTGTCTCTTTTACATCTTTGAATCACTCTTCTGTCTCCCTTCTTTTACATCTTTGAATCACTCTTCTGTCTCCCCCCACCATGTCTCTTTTGCATCTTGAAACACTCTTCTGTCCCCCCCCACTCGACCCTTTTGCATCTTTGAAACGCTCTTCTGTTCCTCCCCTCTCGACTTGTTTTCAATTTGATGTTCCTTCCCCTCTGTGAAGCCTGAAGGCTTCCACTTTGATGTTCCTTCTCCTCTGTGAAGCCTGAAGTCAACTAAAGGGCTAATGATAACTATCACAACGCCTATGATAACTATCAAAATGCCTGCCATTTGATATAAATAAATTTGCAACACCAATAGACCTTACTCCTGATATAACGAGTTGAACAGAATTTTAAAAAAAAATCACTACATGAAGCAATTTTCTCGCAAACCTAAAGTCGAGAGGAGGATGTAAAGTCAAAATAGGACGTAAGAGTGCAAATAAAATATGTGAAAATGACAGAAAGTTGGATGGGAAAGAGGCAAAAATGAGGAGAGCAAAATTAGTGTAAAAATTTTGCTAACTATAAAGCCCCACTGTTCTGAAAGACTGCTAAAAAACCTATCGAGGCGAAGTACGGGTTGATCTGTTGTTGTTATTACTAGCACTTGTTACTCTATGTAGTAGTAATTAAGATCCACTTAAAACGATATGTTATTTGCTGCACAACTCGAATGAAATCAACAGTTAAAGCGATGAACTGATACCGAGGTAATGTCACTGATATTTAACTTCCAACTAGTCTTGGATCGAAATTTGTCACGTAAAATGGGACATTGTTTAAGCTGAAAACGACATCGCCTTCATCAAATATACGTAGGCCCTAAAGATCCTCATGAGGACATGATTGAAAAATTTTGATAATACAAACTCACCTTTCGCAAAAAAGCTAACGTTCATTGACACTTAAAGTCATACAAAATTGGTCGGCATCGAAGTTTTAACTTGTAGACGTCTCAATTCTAGGTTTGAAAGCCGAAACGTATTAATTTAGGCCTAATCGCAAAACACGTTCATAATCTAGCAACTAAATCACCCAACTATACACTTCCTTCTTTCAGAAATCGCAGTTTTAGAGGCTATTTGTTTCAATGTTGAAGGTGTTCTTTGAAATGAACGATGAACGATTATTTGTTAATAAACTGACTCAAAAGCATTGACTATCCATTATAATTTCAAGAGAATAACCGACCAATTTACTTTATTTTCACTAGTTCTCCCACTTATTACTCCTCCCCCCCCCCCCCCCCCAAACCACGAATTGGTAGCAATATTTCCTTTTTAAAACCGCAGAACAATGCGAGAAGCAGTAGGGTAGAGAAGAATAAAACGGTGCGGAAAAAATGGATGGAAGTTGCCAGTACTAGAAGCCGCGTCTACAGGAAAACTGCCGCGTCTACAAACATGAGTCATTCAACAGGAAGACTGAATGCAGGAATTTGGAAAAAGGCATCTGACTCCAGGAAATCTATCCACTCCCCATCCCCCCCCCCAATCCCCTTGTCTAAATTCTTTACGGACTGGGAGGATGCTTGAAATGTCAAAGCGCTGCAGGGGAGTAGAAGGGATTCCCCAGTAGCGAATAGTATTGGGATTATAGTTAATGTTCTATTAAACCTTGGGCATGACTTAGTTCGCATTCAAATGTACAGATTTAAGCAACACAAAGCTTAATTAATTCGAAGTTGTGATAGAGAACGTCTAGAAGAGACATCTCAAATGCTGGAATGGTGCGATAGCAATAAAAGACATATCGATGTGTAAAAGGCAAAATTACAAGAAGTCCACTGGAAACAGCAAAGTCAATCAGAATTAAAGTAAATTTGCTCATGGCAGTATTTCCAAGTAGCATTTATATCATCACCGCTTAGAGGGACTCAAAGCATTGAGAATAATTTCCACTAGGGGTTCGAAAATTAGATGATTGAAAGATTTGGCCCTTATCCTTAAGAGGAGAGGAACCAAATTTCCCCTAATAGAAACAAGAACTCCAAAAAAATATACGGAATCTCAAAGAGAGATCAAATGTAGGCAAGAATGAGCATGACTTTTTGGCATGTGGAGGGGAAAAGGAGGTCGCGGACGATCACATGCCAACAGACTCCTGTCGGGTAAGTGGGTTGTCAAATACAAAAAGTTGCCAACAGAGCGTCCAAGTTAAGACATCTTTGCAATCGAAGGGGAGAATTCAATCTACTTGCAAGCCGTCAACTTTTCACCAACTTGACAGTGGAAAAGAATATATCAATTTTACCAGTGACGCGAATTCTTGCGACTAGGGTGTAAAGTATAAATACGAAGAACAGAAAAAAGCCTCACTTACTATAAGCCCAAATTTCAGCTCGAATACTACAAATATTTACAATAAATATTTATAATATATACAGATAAATATAGAATACCAGTGACTGGTAAATAAGCATAAACACACGCATATTCCATTTTGTTTCAATCTATGGTCATGTTATTGCTCGATAGGTATGATTTATTACAATTTTCTACTTTGGAATGTCTCTTAAATTTCTGAGATCGTTCGAATAATGGAGAGGTGAGAGCTAGAAATAATGAATCTTTTTGGGCAGAAACTTTTTATGGAAAATTTGAAACAATATGTAAACTGACTGATCTATGTAAAAGAGATTAAGTTGAAGTGGAAGCACTCACTATAAGTTGGCCATACGCAGGGTTTTTTCTACAGTAGTGAATTGAAGTAACAACTGAAATCTTCGATGACGTTTATTCGATAAGAACATGCCATATCAGCTGTTGTTAAAAGAAAGGAAAAAATAAGGATCAGCAGTTGCATCACAAAATGGCATCAGCTGATCCACATTTTGCTACTGAATTCAAATGAAAGTATAAAGCTAAGGTCTAGACCTTAGAAAGCATTTATCCGGTTTTCTTCAAACGCCACTACTTTTTGCTCTCACGCAAAAAAAGTTCACTTAAATTCAGAATGAATAAAGAGATGCCGATTGTTCGAATAAGTAGTTGTCAAGCTAAATTGCGGGCCTTAAATTTATCAGAGAGGGCTAAAAATCTCCCACCATTAATCAGAATGAAGACATTCAATTGTTGGGATAATTAAATTATAGACGAGGATTTACGGTTTTAACGGAATTACTCTGGAGACTTAAATATAGGGAGAGAGAGTGCGCCTGTTCTTGTACCAGCTAATTAGGAAGTCTGTCATTAATGCAATGGATCTTAGTTAAGAAAAATGGATTTAATTAACTCTCACGGGCTTTCTAATATGCAGCACAACAGATTTCGGGAGAGGCTAAAGTTTGGATGGGTATAGTAAGGTAAAGCGGGTGTTTTAGGCTGTTTTGTCAGTTCATGAACCTGTATGATCACATCAAGAAGAGGATCACTAAATTTAAAGAATCTTCACGTTTTGGTTACTGGCGAAGGCGTCCTACATTTGACAACAAAAATTTGCACCGATTTAATGGGGGTAAGTAAGATGACTTCAATTCCCTGAACAAGAAGAATAAAAGTAAAAGATTTATTGACAGCAGAAGGAAACTTCGTTACATAATCATCGTTAAAACCATTTACAAACTACAATGGTGACTTCATAATAATTGAATAAATTAAGACCCAACATCCACAAGTATGATTATACGGAGAAGGCACAAACAAGAGCACGACCGAACTAAATCAAAGAGGACACAAACGAAACCAAATGACAATATCAAATCGATTGCACCATATCAGACGGAAAAGTGAAATTTCTTGGACATTCTTAGAAGGAACCCAAGTACCGAGTGACCAGGATAAGTTTAAGAGAATAATATTCGCTTATTTTTTTGCAGATGCATCTAAGATATACGCGCAAACCACGCTTCCTATAAAAGTTGAAACTCTTCGCATTCACGTACGTGATGATATTGAGAGTGGATGGCAGCAACCAAATTGAATGATGAAAACATAAATTGAGTTTATAGGCACTTCTCCTTTGACACTGGGAGAACAATCCGGTATGTGAGCAACATAACTGAAAGTCGAGTTCACAGCTTGGCAATTCTCACTCTATCAGCTTAGTTTATTGAATGTTTAAGACCCTTCAATGAAACTTGAACTCAACGGAGCTCCAATACTACAAGCTAATAGAAACACAACAGAGATAATTTTTCATAGAAAAGGCCCTCGAAAGTCGTCTGAAAAAAATGGGAATAAACTAGTGAGCAAGGTGAATTATTACTTTGAAATACAAGCAACTTGATTCTTTAGTAAAGAGAGAACATCTATCCCCGAGATCAAAAGCACGACACGAATAACAGCAGATGGCATGGAGGACGACCAGACACTCCTCGATGCACGCTGAATAAAGTTCCCTTAACTGTCCTGTTTTCCAGATATGTGTCCCTCCTCCTTCCCCAAGATGATATAATGCTTCCAGCCGCATTTTTGGATGAGGGACTTAGATCGAATTCAAATGACTACGAGGAATTGCTTACCACTGTAGTAGTTAAGGGGGTAGAAGACAGTGGGCCATATGTATAACGGTAGCAGGAATTGCCTACCTGCTGCATCTCAGGAAAAAGGTAAAAAAAATGGTCGTCTGCCCCTTTTTACGACCAAATCTGCTCCCCAATCTACGCTTGGCCTCCAAGCTCCCCTCCCCCCAGACCTTAGCCAGGTGGACTATCTTGCACGCTGCGTCAGTACTACAATGCCTAACTATTTAATTAAGAAGATGAAAGCAGATTTTGAGATGCTTCTAAGGGAAAGTAAAAAGTTGACCTCTTCCAGATTCCGGGGACGGAGCAGGAATGACAGTGCAATAAGCGATAATGGCGGCTATCTTGAGTATAGTTCTTGGACAATTGTGTAATTTCCTTGTCTATTTACTTTATTGTAAATAAATGTAATCTTGCCGTTTCAACCACTCTCCCTCCTTTTCCTGACGATACTGTTAAATTTATCCCGAACACCAATATTTAAAGAAAAGGTAGGAGATCCGATTTAAGGAGTAGAGCGTAGTGGTGGAGCATATAGACGAATAGAAGTTCCAAATCTTTGGGTGTTGCATAGAGTACTTACTAAAGGAAGGTGCAGGTATATTGTCGTTCAAAACAATGCGAGGGAAAGCTTAATAAGCTAATGCTACAGAATTCGTAGAGGCTAGACAGTGAGACTTGAAGTAAAAGTTCCTATTGGTAAGTGAACAAAGTGGGAAAATGCGGTTGAATTATGAATCATCACATAATGGGCATAAATCTTGCTTCACTATTAGGATATAAGACCATCAATGTACATAAATGACAATACTGACTCTTAATGCTACGCAACATAATTCAGGGACCACAGAAAATGTCAATGAGTCACCCTATGGGTGTCAATGAAACAATCAACGTCGACACTATAAATAGATGTACGTTTCCATATAAAATGGCACCAAAAATTGGAAATTATTGCAGATTTAAGGCAGAGAGAGATGAGATACACGAATAAAAAACATGGAAAGATCAAATGTAGCCGAACAATAAATAAGAATAATAATAACAAGTAACAATCACTAAACAAATAATTATATTTACCAATAAACTAATTCCTAATACTATAGAACTGATCTCATACAGAAAGAGAGATCGAGTTTCGAAACATTTTAAAATAAAAAATTGAACAAAGCAATATTGTCAAAACGGGATGTGCGATGGACTTACCTCCACGTAGTGCACCCTGGGCAACGTAAACTCATACGGCAAAAAAGTCTATTAACCGGCAGTTGATTTCTGAATTCAAACTACCATGACCCCACTGCATGTCAAATTCGACCACTTTAACAGTACTCATCTTACCTTTTTTCTGCTCTTTTGTCTGCCTCTGTCACATCTGTGAATCAATATTCTGTCCCCCACCGCTCGACTTTTTGTCACTTTGATGTTCCTCCTCCTCTCTGTGAAGCCCGAAATCAGCTAAAGGGCTAATGATAACTAATAAAACGCCTGCCATTTGATATAAATAAATAAATAAATGTCAAAACCCATATAAGTAAGTCATTTTACATCCTGATTTCATTATACGCCACTCTCAACTGAACAATAATGCTACTTCTTATGATCAGATGTTATCCCATGATCGAAAATTGAAGTTCTATTCTGCGTTAACATGAATAATAACGATTCTATAACCGATATTGATTGGTACTCTGGAAATGTCAATTGAGGCAAATCTTTAAATCGTAAAAATGAACAAAATGGAACCCCACAAACGCAAAAGTTTAACAAAATGCAAATAAAATACTAGATAGAATCAGAACACTTGCTGTGGAAAATACTACTAAAATGATAAAATAAGTAGCACCTAAACTCACCAAAATAAAGAGGAGAGAGCCGAGTAAAAGGAAGATGGTAAAGACTACACAGGCTTGTCGCACCATCACTGGAAAGCAGGAGAATCTCTAAAGTAGAATAAAATTATATGAATTCTTATTCGATGCTTAAAGGTGAAATAAAAAACGGATTAGATCACCTTGTCAGGGGGCATATTATTCTATAAATAGTTCTATAAGCGTCAAAAGGGCATTCTGGGTTCGTAGAATACGATGGCAGATTATTTTAAAAATAAGAAAAAAATTAATCGAATTGAAGGCGGGAATATGGACGTTCCATGAATTAAAAAAATGATTGAAATTGCATCTCCAAAGGATAACGAACTTCGTAGGTTAATCTATTGGAAAAATTGCACCAATGTTAGCTTATGGAGTGGTTGAATCAAATGAAGATACCATATTAGAATTTTTATGAATTCAGACCATTTGAACCAAGGTACTTTCAAGCGTAGGAAGATGAGTAGAGGAGTCCAGTTTTCAAGCATCGTTCCGGTAACGAAATTTTTAACCCGAAAAAGGTATACCGGTGAAAGTAATAGTAGATGTTGACTTTTAGGAGCAATAGGTTTATATTCCCTTGCACTTTCTTAGATTCACCCAACCCAGTTCAAGTTCATCTGGTGTGCGCCCAATTTGACCCGGCTTAAAAGCCCGTCCATTGGTCACTCCCCATCTTTAGAGCTACAGAGCCCATAGGGGTTTTTCCTCCTTTAAAAGACACATTAAAAATTTTATGCAAACAACACAAGAGATACAATGAGCGGCCATTTATGATTACATTCGATTTTGGTTTACATCACAGAAATACTTCCTTCACAATTCTCGAATGGAACTACTTATCCAGATTTTACCTTCCTCCTCTCAAAAATACCGTTTTGAAAAAGGATATAGGGAATGAGTTTGACCAGTTCACTGCCAAACGAATGTCAAAGCCTATTAGCCAAAAAAACAAGGCGATTCAAAGACTAATAGCGCTTTTTCGCTAGGCCGCGTTGTCTTCAACCTCAATACAAATTTAAGTCAAAGTGCAGAATCTCACTACTAATCATTCTTCCAACATATCCATACTAAGGTTGTTTGATTACTCATCCGCTTAGGGTATAATGCAAATTGCAAATAGGTTTGCCTTTTCCACCGGTTATATGAACAGAGACTGCACTGAGCGGTCAAGACACGTCTATTTGTTAAGATGGTAAGATTGCAGCTACTACGCTTCAGCTCTAAGTTAACGCTTCCATAATCTAACTCACCAATGAAAAGGTAAACCATTCTACAGTGAAGTCAAAGGGTTTCAAAAATAACATTATCTGATTCTTAATCACTTTGTCATTAACATTTTTTACTCAAATTATACTAGATAGACAAGTAAATAAAATATCGACCGAACCGTACCAATCACCGCTATATAAGACGGGTTTAATTCAAAGTTTATTTCTAGCATAAATACCCCCCCACCCCACCCCCGGAAAGACTGAAATTTGCCAATCTACTGATTAATAAATTACACCGGGAGCACGGCATTCGGGGTTGACAAGGTCAGTTCTGTGATGGTCACGTCGGGCAGGTGATGCAAACTGATAGGATAACTGGGGCGCGTGCGAAAAAGGCAAAGGGAAGGCGACTGCTTAATGATGACTCATTGTTAGCTACGCAAACGGGGGCACAACTGTGTTTTGTCGGACAGGCCTCCCTCTCTCCCCTCCCCTCTCGCTCCTTCGCGTTTTCTTCTTCTCTCTTCGGGAAGATTCTCCACTTATCTTTACATACAGAAACCTAAACGGTATTTATGCAAAGGTTTTTGCGAGGTCTGGAAACGATGTCTAAATTTGTTGCTCGATAAACAGAACAAGCTGATTTGTAAATTTAAGGTAATTAAGAAGCTGAACTTATTGGACGTAAAAAACGAGAATTCCTGATTTTTCGATTCATACGAACGCCATTCTTCTCCCCCCCCCTCACCATAACTTGTAACGCAGGGGTACTAAAAAGTCACGTACTGCTACGACAGTTAGGTACTCTGGAGACACCGCTATTAAATTTAAGGCAAAATCAAATAAATGGCATTTGGGAAGGAATTATAATGGCGTAGATAAAAATGAAATATTCTGGTGTTTTTCAGATGGAGAAACTTGGTCAAATTGATAAAAAGAAAATTTTCTGGGTGGAGGTAAGCGCAGATTTTGTTAGGAGGTGAGATAGGATATTTAAAACAATGATCGTTGAATAAAGCTGTTCCTAACAGTTGAAATTGTGATCGGTGCATCGTAAGCCTTAAGAAAACACCTTTAACGCAGTTGAGAATGCTATGTCTATTAGGTGAAAAAAACAGAGAATGCCACTTCGGGAGAACGAAGATTCAAATGTGTCATGTAAGTCCATCATTCAATATTTCTTAAACGGGGTGTGCGATAGACTTACCTCCACGTGGTGCACCCTGGGCAACGTATACTTATACGGCAAAAAAAGTCTATTGATCGGCAGTTGACTTCTGACTTCAAACTACCCTCACCCCATTGTATGTCATATTTGACTACTCACAGTACTCACCTCACCTTTTTCCACTTTTGTGTCTGTCTCTTTTACATCTTTGAAACTCTATTCTGTTCCCCCTCTGTGAAGCCTGAAGTCAACTAAAGGGCTAATGATAACTTTCGCAACGCCTGCCATTTCATATAAATAAATATTTCTTAAACAAGTTCAAGAAAAGGCAAAAAAGCTTATATCACGAATGTTACAAGTTTACAAAAGTGTGTGATAGTGCTCATCAAAGGAATGTCAGATAGAGTGAGAAGTCCGTTGGAATAAATGCAATGCTGCTGTCGACCTGCTGCACTACCCAATTCACACTAACTTTCATGACCTTGTGACTTAGGTTTATTCATAATAATAATAGCATTCCATAGAGTTGACTCACTTTTATCAATATCTACTAATAACTTGGCGTATAAAACAGGTCTCAGATCGAGGCACTAAGCTCTGTCCGATCCCATAGAAAAGAGCGCTTACAATTTTGGTAATGGCTTTTGTGAAGGTCGTGGACACCTACTTACGTGGTGCACCCTGGGCAATGTATACTCATACGGCAAGAGTCTATTAACCGGCAGTTGATTTCTCACTTCAAACTACCATCACCCCCACTGTAAGTCATATTCGACTCCTTTCCTCAGTACTCATCTTACCTTTTTTCTACCTTTGTCTGTCTGTTTCTTTTACATATTTGAATTATTTTCTGTCCCTCATCTCGACTTTTTATCAATTTGATGTTCCTCCTTCTCTTTCTGTGAAGCCCGAAGTCAGCTGAAGGGCAAATGCTAACTATCAGAACGCCTGCCACACGAGGTTGCAGAGGATTCTGAGAAGGACAAAATGTCCAACTTGAATATAACGAACACATCAGTACTTTGACCTCTAAGCAAATCTTTTTCCTCACATTATAGAAATTCTTCGCCCTTCTCTTTCTTCAAAATTTAATCATTCAAAAAGTGGGCGAGGTGGGGGGGGGGAGCTAGAAGAGTGAAAAGAACATTCGAAAGGCAAACTTACATCAAGTCGACGAATTGAGAAGACGGCAAGAAGAACAAGACACCAGGTCACGGAGCAAGGGTAGACAATCAGGGCGTACGAAACTCTGAAAAAGCAATGCCAAATAAAAGAAACGATCTTGCTTTCCACTACATAATGTACTTAGATAAGACGCAAGCGCAAGTGCCGTCTCCCCCCGCCCCCTCTCAGATAATACTTTTGACTGACAAGCGCCGATTGAGCTCAAATTCCAACTAATAAAAGGTAAACACTAAGCATTCTCTCATGCGTAAGGTACGCTATAGCCTTTCCTGGAAATAAACAGCAACGTAGCAATTCAACATATTTTTTCCCAATTTAGCACTATAATCGATGGCCTTTTACATAAAATGGATGAAAATTTTTATTTACTTTGTAATCAGAAGTCCACCTGCCGCTCCTAGTAGTACCACAAGAAGCAACATCCAGGCCAATGCATTTCTTAAAGTATCGAGCTGTCCCTTCCTCAAAAGGAGACGATTCCAAAGGACAGCCTCAGCAAGTGGACACAAAGTGCAAAAATCTGGCATTTCAAAGTCCTTTGGACATGTCTCGCACTTTGCTGGGCCTGTTGTTAATGGTTGCTGTATTGAATCACTATCGTCACAACAACCCACTTTGCACGGAGGTGGAGATGAATTCGATTCCTCCAAACTTGAAGACAAAGGTGGGGGAACCAGCAGGGAAGACACCGAGGAAGGAAGAGAGGAAAGACCGTGGCATAGTGAGACTGGGAGCAATGAAGATGAATTGGGAAGAAGCTGGTCTTCAAGGTTGCTTATTTTCGAATTAGGAATATCCAAGAAGGAACTAGGAATCAAAACAAAACAGTTCTATTCACACATTCAACTATACTCAAGGGACAAATTAACACTTTAACCTACGGTGTAGGTGTGGTCCGATGTTCACAAAGTCCTCTCAAACAAAGAGTAACTTCATTGAAGACTCCACCCTTATTATAGATGCCATCACCAAGATTACCCATCCAAACGTCCTTCTCCCTCATTTGCCGAAGAATTGACAAAGAAGCTGAGGAGTGTGTTGAGTGCCCAGAGGATTCACCACTCTCCCTGGTGACATGGTTGGCCAAGCGAGCAAAGGATTGCGCCAGACCGCCCGTTGCAATAGACTCGCCCAGTGTTGGCCATCTTGTCTCTGTGGATGGCTGAGATGAATGTTATACATAATTCTAAGTAGGAGACGTCACTAACCAAATGGGCATATCTTTGCTTTGTGAACATTTGGCATCTAATTTTTTGCCAGGCTCGGTAAAGGTATAACATATAACATATATATGCAAATCATGAAAGTAATGGCATTCTCCGAACTTGAGAAGATGAATAATAGCTAAATGTTTGGCTTTTATTTAGAGGAAGAGGGAAATAATTTGAATGCCAGAAAGAAACTGGCATTTCTTTCTTAATTTGCACAGAGAGGTTGAAAACCCTTAGTTAATTAAGCACAGAAAAATTAACATCATCAATATTAAAACCAATTACTTAAAGGTCCCACACAGTATTGTTCATTAACAAACGATGTATAGATTGCACGTTCCAGCACATTGAAAAGGAAGAAAGAGATTACCTTTACTGAATTTCCATTTCGTCCTGGGCTACATTTATAGAAATTTTTCTCTTCCATTAGTTGAGCAGCCTTGAATTTGGTACAATCATATGCAAGGACACAGGTGGTGGCGGCTGTATGGTTCATTTCTCGCTTGTCTGCTCATTGTTGTTTATTTGTGTAGGGGGTAGGGGCAATAAATAAGTCGAAATCCTTACCAAATGATAGGAGGAGGGGGGAGGGGGGAATGCCTACTTGTTTTAAGCGAAAAAAATTCTTAGATTATATTTTTTCAACCTACTCAGCTGGAATTCCAGTCTTTAGAAAAGGGGACACATGCGTTTTCTTGGGTTGAGCGTTAAAGCGCTACTTTTTAACCGTTATCCAACAGCTATGTATTGGTCATCAACTTTGTATCTATTATCTATCTATCTGTTTATTTATTGTGACACAATTTAATGCAATGCACTAGAATAGTCGCTGAGTGGAGTGTTAGCAAAAAACAGAGTCAAAATCCAGGCCTCTATAACTTGAATAGGGCGGTAGTATAACTTAATCGAATCTAGCACATATATAGAATAGGGTGGACTTGAGATGGTCAAGAAACAAACACCTCGTGCAGAGAATACGCTTGCACCTTTAATTGGATGTTACTAACTCCATACGAACACAAGTACAAGTGAAAAAGGTTTCCGTAATTAAAAGACGAAATTAAAAGAATTCGAACTTGACAACGAGTCATAATCTCATCTTCACCACACGGCAAAGATTAAGGAAGAGACAACATCCTGTCGAATAAAAGGGGAAAGAATCAGGTTGACCTACATTTGAAGACGTTGAAGAATCAGTAGATTTCCTTGGTTGAACGTAGAGTGTTTCGGATTGGAGGACATGACGGTTGGTCGAGGGGTCTATAACAGTTGGGCCCAATTCACCCTCGTAACCCTCTGGAAGTTGATCAAATGTTGCCCGTGAAACGAGAACTCGTCTGAAATAGATTGTTTGAAATTATTTAATCGACACCAACGTTTTCAATTGGAGTGTGGAGTTTAATGTACACTCAACGGTCGAAATGAGGCGTTCGTAGAATCAAAAAAGCAAACAATGTGTTTTAAAGCGTAGTTCGCGAGGGAAAAATAATGCCAAACTCCACTAGTGAGATGTCAAACTAATTTCACCATCATAGAGACGACACGTAGTTCAGACGGTATTTAAATTTATAAACTAAATGCGTATATTTTGGTCGCATTTCATTCCCATTTTGTCTTTCTCAAAAGTTTCCTTTTCACGAGCGCAGTCAGCTATCGCCCAATATCACAAACACAAACTTTAAAAGAAGAATCACTAAAAACTGTCTTGATCATCTTATTAGGGTAATTAGTGACTGAAAAATGTGGATCACTGAATGATTGTAATACTATCATTTCGTATCACTTCTCAAAAATACAGGTAAACACGTCTCGTCCAATCTAAATAGTTGTGTATGATGCCCACTAAAACGGAATAAAACGGGATAAATAGACACATTTGAAAGCACGGTAATTAGCATTCCATCTACCATTGACACAAGAAATCCCAAAATTTTGAATTTTATTCAAGGACAACGAATAGGTAGGTTACCCATTATATCTTGTCGGGAATGTAATGGCGGTCACGTCATCTATGGTCTCCATCAGAAAGACCCCAATTGCATCAACAAGTCTAGATCTGAAGATCTTTCAATGACATGATTGGCTGGATTTTGTTCAGGACACATTATCACTAATAATAATCACACAGAGAGATATTACTACTACTAAACCGATTGGTGAATGTAAAAATTTAAGAACATTTGTTCTAGTCACTATCTGTGCACAAGTAAAGGTTAAAATGAATGGTGAAATTCAGGTAAAACATTAATGTCGTGTTACCGGTACACAGTTTAAGGACAGTGATTAACTAATTTCTGCCCAATATTTGAATACAATGAAGTCGGAAAAGAGTTGACATTTTAAGTTTCGGAGATTGAGAATTCCATAGATTGGAAACACCGCTTGCTGCTAATGATTATCAACCAAATTAAAATTACTCATTACTAACACCGTTTCCCTCCCATGCCTCAGATTAGATAAGACATTTACGATCAAATCCTCTCGACAAAGTTCCGACGTGATGAATGAATAGGGGTGTATGAAATAAGATAGAGGAAGAAGAAAGGCATAAATCCTCCCATGCAAAGTTTTAATATATAAGCATTAATTGATAACACTCCGATCAAATAAAATAGCAAAATGGTCAAAGATGGCGTATGTCTTGCAAATTGACGAAGAAAGTAAATTGCTAGTACATACTCCGGTTAATTGATAACACTCCGATCAAGTGGAGTGTGGGATAGACTTACCTCCTCGTGGTGCACCCTGGGCAACGTATAATCATAAGGCAAAAAAGTCAATTAACCGGTAGTTGACTTCTCACTTCAAACTACCATCACCCCACTGTATGTCATATTCGACCCCTACCACAGTACTCATCTTACCCTTTCTGAGCCTTGGTGTCTGTCTGTTTCTTTTACACCTGTGAATGACTCTTCTGTTCTCCCTCCCCAATTCTACTCATTTTAATGTTCCTCCTCCCCTCTGTGAAGCCCGAAGTCAACTAAAATGCTAATGATAACTATCAAAACGCCTACCATTTG
>UZAE01001059.1:0-15494 GCA_900617975.1 Rodentolepis nana | reverse complement strand
CACCCAACTGCTTGACTACTTCAGGAAATCAAACACCCCTCCAGAGCAAATGCGCACACTGGCCCTTGAGACAATCAATGTCAACTCTCCTGGAGGTCAATGGCTCCACGTCTTTACTGATGGGTCATACATAGAAAACCAAGCAAACGTTGGTGCAGGTGTCTATTCTGAACTCTTCTCTTTCTACGTAGCAGAGGGACACAATAGATCCGCTTTCGAAGGAGAAATAGAGGCCATTAGGATAGCACTATGCCAATTATGTTGCCTGGATACAAAATTCACCAAAGAGGTGATACTTTCGGACTCACAGCCAGCAATAAACTCAATTGGAAACAGAGAGCCATCCAAAACAGCTGAGATAAAGGAATGTAGAAAACTCTATGAGCTGCTGAGAGAGAAAAACAAAACAGTGGTCCTACAATGGATTCCTGGTCACTGTGGCATTAAAGGCAATGAGCTTGCTGACACACTTGCTAAGAAGGGGGCAACGATTTTGTAATGCATGGACTGGCCGATGTCTTTCTACACAATGAAGGCCTTTATCAGAAGAGAATTCCTGACCTCAAGGTGTAAAGAACTTAAAGCTCGAACACAGACAAAACAGTGGACAGTGGCACTCTCCGATATAACCGACTGGCAATTGGAAACAGAGAGCCATCCAAAACAGCTGAGATAAAGGAATGTAGAAAACTCTATGAGCTGCTGAGAGAGAAAAACAAAACAGTGGTCCTACAATGGATTCCTGGTCACTGTGGCATTAAAGGCAATGAGCTTGCTGACACACTTGCTAAGAAGGGGGCAACGATTTTGTAATGCATGGACTGGCCGATGTCTTTCTACACAATGAAGGCCTTTATCAGAAGAGAATTCCTGACCTCAAGGTGTAAAGAACTTAAAGCTCGAACACAGACAGACCTCAAGGTTCAACGAACTCAAGAACAAAGGGGAAACAGTGGACAGTGGCACTCTCCGATTAGAGGAGAAATAGTGGACAGTGGCACTCTCCGACATACCCGGCGGGCCAAGAATCGAAGCCGTTGCTGAGTTTAGACTACGTACCTGACACGGGCTTGGCAAAACATTTCACAGACTGGGAGTATACACTCAACCCACATGCCCTCTGGATTGGGAGTATACACTCAACCCACATGCCCCCTATGTAGCCTGGGAGTATACACTCAACCCACATGCCCTCTATGTAACCTAAGAGTATACACTCAACCCACATCCCCTCTATGTAACCTACAGGAGGAAATGGTTTCACTAAACCCACATGCCCTCTATGTAACCTACAGGAGGAAACGGTCAACACACATGCCCTCTATGTAACCTACATGAGGAAATGAAAAAGACCCACCTGATTCGATCTCCAGCTCTATGACAACGACGGAAAGCCAGAGATACTGGGAAGCAAGAAGAGGGACGACAGGACGGAAAGCCAAAGATACTGGGAAGCAAGAAGACTGCTGATGAACGAAGAAGACAGCTAATGAATTTCTATAATTAACTGCTATAAAGACCCACCTGATTCGGTGTCCTGCCCTAAAGACAACGACGGAAAACCAGAGTACGGGGAAGCAAGAAGACTGCTAATGAACTGCTATTAATTAACCGCTATAAATGTAAGAAGCAAGAAGACAGCTAATGAATTGCTATTAATGAACTGCTATAAATGTAATTAAGCCAGATACGGGGAAGCAAGAAGACTGCTAATGAACTGCTATTAATTAACCGCTATAAATGTAAGAAGCAAGAAGACAGCTAATGAATTGCTATTAATGAACTGCTATAAATGTAATTAAGCCAGAGATACTGGGAAGCAAGAAGACGGCTAATGAACTGCTATTAATTAACTGCTATAAATGTACCCCCACCCTTGGGGAAGCTGAAGTCAAAGTTTAAGGGCTAATGATAAATATCACAAAGCCACCATTTGAAATAAATAAATATATATATTAGCGTATCAAAGCTAGCTGCTCTTCAAAATTAACCCTTGTGTAATATCCTGAACGGGTGTTTGGGAAAATGATTTTGTTCCTTTGATCTTGAGGCAATGGACTCACCTGCAATGTTACAAATGCTTGCTATTTACCATAGTTTTTGGAAGTTGGCCTTTCCATCATAAATATTTTCAACAACGTAATAGGAAGCTAGAGATTTTAAAGTTAACTAAAAGATTTGACATTTTAATAAGTTCAACAATAACAATTTCTCCCCTTCTACGTCATGGGATAAAATTGGTTTAACAACCAATATTGTCATTGACATTAAAGCTAAACTTATATAATAATTTTATGTATTTTTGTTCCAAATTCTTAAGCTAAAACATAAACGAAACTCCGTCTTTTATTTTCAACAAAAATACCATTTCGACGAAACGCGCGTTTAGTATATCTTATTTTTCTTCGTTGTAAAGCTTAACTAAGCAAAATGGCAATTATCGAAATATGTATCAAAATAATTTCAAGAACATATCGGAATATTTTCATTTCAGAATTCCATGGATATTATTACAGGGGAATTTTTAAAATTTTCCTTTATTTTGCTATGCCACTCCGATACGACGAGTGGTATCGGCGTTGTGAACCGCGGTTTTTGATATTCAACTTAACATGAGCTCTGATAAGCCAAAGCCGAAGGATGTACCAAATACTATTTTCGATAAGAAAACATCGAAAACCTTCTTAAAAGGAAAGTTCCTCGGCAAGGTATGACTTTACTCTTTGCGAATTAATTTTAAAGGGAGGTTTTGCGCGGTGTTATGAGATGACAGAAAAAGATACCGGAGTAAAATTGGCTGGAAAAGTAGTCGCTAAGACCGAGCTGGTAAAAAAATCTCAAAAAGAAAAGATGCAACAGGAGGTGTCCATCCACTCCAAGTTGAATCATGAAAATATTGTTGGCTTTCATTTGTCATTTGAGGACAATGATTTCGTGTATATTATCCTGGAATTATGTCCGAGAAGGGTAGAATTGTCATTGTTTGTATTATTTCGTAGACTTTGATGGAATTACATAAAAGACGTCATCAAGTTTCTGAGCCTGAAGCTCGCTATTTCATTAAACAAGTTGTTCAAGGATGTCAATACCTTCATGTGAATCGGATTGTCCACCGTGACCTTAAACTGGCGAATTTGTTTCTAAATGATGAAATGGTTGTAAAAATCGGAGATTTCGGTCTTGCTTCTACAATTGAAAACGACGGGGAAATGAAGAAAACCCTCTGTGGTACCCCCAATTACATTGCTCCAGAAATTCTGCATAAACACGGTCATAGCTTCGAAGTTGATTCTTGGTCTGTGGGATGTATTCTGTAGGATTAAGATATATTTAAATGACTTTTTAGATACACTCTTATTGTCGGTCGACCTCCCTTCGAAACTAGTTCTCTTCAGGAGACTTACGATAAAATTAAAAAGAATGATTACAAAATCCCCAGTTGTGTTTCTCTGACGGCTTCGTCCCTGATTCGTGCTTTTCTTCAAGCTAATCCCCAGAAACGTCCGAGCATGTTTAGTGCCTTGGAACACTCTTTTTTCCAATCATTTACGCCCTCTTGTCTCCCTGTTAGTGCTCTTACGACATGTCCTCGATTTGACAATCTCTCTAAGTCCGGAGAACGGCGCCCGTTGGCATCCCTTGATGACAATCTTGACGTTACAACAGTTAATATCAACCTTGATCGACAATATATCTCAGATGATTGTTGGCTCACTTCTCTTTTTGAAAAGGTAAACATCATTTTGTACGGCCTTTCATTCATATTGATTTAGTTAACCGATCTTCTTAATGCCCCGGTTTTGGCAAGTACAAATACTAATGTAATGGAAGAAAGCGAAGATCCTGCTTGTATTCCAATTTATTGGATCTCTAAATGGGTCGATTACTCCGACAAGTATGGCATTGGATATCATATGTGTGATTTCTCAAATGGAGTTCTATTTAACGACGAAACTCGTCTGCTTTTCACAGCAAATAAAGAAAATCTGCAGTATATTGACAGTGACGGAAATGAATTTCTCTACACTAAGGATGATTATCCAGAATCACTGAAAAAGAAAGTCACTCTACTGAATTGCTTTACGAACTACATGCAAGACAATCTTCTTCATGTATGTTAATCTCTATCTGCGTGCCATCTAAATTCACATTCCAAATAATCTTGTCAATCATTTGCTTAATTAGACTAATTATCTTATAGGTGGGAATTTGAGCTGTATTGGGAATGTTGATGAGTTCAATTATTGTTTATTTTTCTTTAGACTGGTGCGGACATTACTCGTCGCGAGTCGGACAACATGGCCCGCTTGCCCTTCCTTCGTAGCTGGTTCCGAACTCGTGTTGCCATTGTTCTTCATCTTAGCAACGGGACGCTCCAGGTACGTAACATTTTTAAATCTTTAATTTTAAAACTTGTGTGGTATTAAAGAGTGTTGAATTCTGTTTTAGCTCAATTTCTTCGATGATCATTCCAAAATCATTCTTTGCCCATTGATGGAAGCAGTCACTTATATTGATCCTGATCGTCAATTCAAAACCTATCGGTTCAGTTTATTGGAAAAACACGGAGTAAACGAGATTCTGATGAAACGTTTGAAGCATGCTCATGAGATGATTAAGTCCAAGCTTCTCCACCGTATTCGAAAATCGCGTACAAGAGGCAATGATATTTTTGCCTACGCGAGAGGCGAAGCCCGGGAGAAAAACCCGAATGAGTAGGAAAACTATTGCCTGTTTCTCACTTGTTCGTAATATTTTTTGATATCTTCCTCCACTGTGTTTGTACCTCCTAAAATGGAATTGATGGCTGCTTCTGCTGATTTTTAAACCCTTTCTTGAATGTTGTATAAATCTTAATTCTTGTTATTAGTTTAGTCGTGCTATTATTAGTGTAATATTTTTTGTGTCTGTTCTAAACAAGTTAGGTTACGTCCTTTGTTTATACTGCACCAACTTGGTGCATTTGGTCACGTCGTTGGTTTCCGTTTATTATTTCTACACTACTTAAATAATTGAGTAGCTATTAATTTGAAGTTGAGACCGAACAGTTTTGGTGCTATATCAATGGAAGGGCCTTCGTTATTCGTTTAGTAAATTGGCAGTCGATGGGGTTTTGTAGACAATATATCTTTACTTCACTTTGACATTTACTTAAACAATCAATCTGAGCGCCGCATCTTGTCTAAGTTAAATTTAACCACCTGGGGTTCTTTTCATGTGGTTTATAGTATTCGGGGTGGGCATAAATTTAGGGTTATAACTTCTTCATTTGATTGCTTACTAATGGGAAACGAGACATGCTGATTGCAATTCTATCACTTCAAAATAATTTTAGCTCTTATTATTCATGACACCAAGAGTAATAATCTTTTCATTCAGAAGTTTGAGTGTAAAATTTTGGAAATTATGATTGATAAATTGGATGAGAAGCTGATTTAATTTGATACCAAATCAGCATTATACGTGGGTACGTTTCATACTTTTCAGAATTCAAAGGAATATCTCTTGATTGTTGGGTGAGTTCCTGTGCCCAATGTTAGAAAGTCATTAATAGGATTGTTTCAATGTCCTAGCGCATCAGTCTTAACTATTTATATCAAGTAGCAAGCTTTATGATAATTATCATTAGTCCTTAAGTTGACTTCGGGCTTCATAAAAGGGAGGAACTTCAAAGTGAGAAAAAGTCGAGAGGGGGAACTGAAGAGTGATTCACAGGTGGGTTAGGTACCGCAAAAGGTAAGGCGAGTACTGTGGCAGTAGTTGAATGCGACATGCAGTGGTGTCTTGGTAGTTTGAAGTCGGAAGTCAACTGTCGGTTTGCGGACAGGTGGAGCTTAGCCTATCGTGCACCCCTCTTAAATGTAGCAGTTAGCTGACATTGGGGTAGAGTTAATACCTCACCAGAGCCGAAATGAGTTCTCTAAAAATCGAATAGAGCTCATGCACACGCGCTAGTTCATTGGACGTTTCTGCCCATTTTGGTGATTACCCACATCAAACTGGCTCAATTGTACGTGTTTTTGCAGAGATGAGTATCTTACGAAAAAAAGATTTATAGTCGTTATCTCATTAAATGTGCGATATGGACGGATTGGGCGATGGGGGGGGGGATTTCCGAATGGTCAGACGGTTCACTGGCACTCATATTACCAGTATTCCAGGCTATGGCCTTCTTTCTTCTTCATGTTCGCGAGTCTTTTTCAATAAAAGCTGTGAGTGCGCTCTATATTTTAACTATTTTTTTTCCTATAAAATTTTCCAGAACAAGGACAGTGATTGTCACTTGGTGGCTTTTGTGTTTGGTTTTGATAGATGAATTCTTAACGTAATTGGTGTTTTGTAATTGCCAAAGAAGCCAGAACTGTTCTTTTTCTTTTAGCTTGAAAGGACGTTTTATTCGAAATCCTTGACGCCCTGGAAAATAGTCTTAAATCTAAAGTGTCCAAGTAAATGGCTCAGATATTTGTCATCATTGAACACAACGAGTTGGTTAATATGGCAAGATTTTTTCGATCCTACTATTCCATCTGATCCAAATTAAGGCTTGATCTATTTTAACGTGAAATTGAATAGCAAAATTTTAATAGCTAGGAACCCCAAGCGACCAAACAATTTATTTATTTATAACAAATGGCAGGCGTTTTGATAGTCATCATTAGCCCTTTAATCGACTTCGTGCTTCACAGAGGGGAGGAGGAATATCAAAATGAGAAGAATTCGGGAGGGGGAATAGAAGAGTGATTCGCAGATGTAAGAGAAACAGACAGACACAAAGGCTCAGAAAGGGTAAGATGAGTACTGACGTAGGGGTCGAATATGACATACAGTAGGGGTGATGGTTGTTTAAAGTGAGAAGTCAACTGCCCGTTAATAGGCTTTTTTTGCCGTATGATTATATGTTGCCTATGGTGCACCACGCTGAGGTAAGTCTATCCCACACCTCGCAACCAAACAATGATAGACCGATTCCTAGACTGGTTCAAGAGACTGATAAGTACTGACAACCCAAAGAAAAGGTAGCAAAATACAGTGCATAGGACATCGTAGCGAATAACCCATCTTTGGTATTATCATCAAAGTACTCTCCGACCACAGGAATAAGCAAATTAAATGAAATAACGTGTTCAACTATTCAGTTAGATTGATTGGGCAATTGGGTTGGAATTCGCGGATGTAATCTCCTAGTGAACTTCTCCTAATTAGGGGAAGTTGCTAGACTTCAAATAAAATATGACTATTGTTGCACCCTCTACCTCAATAGGTCTTCATCTTACGTTATGGGAAATTAAAATCGATCGACGCCTTGCGAGTGGTTTTCTGACTCAACAAGTGTTGCTATTTACAGCCGTCTCAATAGCGTTAATTTCCAACGGAACCTTCACATCGGATCCTCCTTTCACCAATAGTACTAATAGTATAAATTAAAAATTCTAATGGCTCTCTTGGGAATTGCAAGCTATTAATTTTTTTTTGATTTAGCTCGTGTTTTCTTCGATTTCGCAATTGATTTTGTAGAGTCAAAATTTTAAATTTGTCTGGCAAATCGACACAGAAAGATTTTTACTAACTAGACCACTTATATGCATATAAGGAAGTAAGCTTTATTTGTGTGATACAAAATAATCAATTCCATATTAAATAAAAAGGGAAGCTTATTGAGTCATAGGCATTATTTGGAGATTGAGGTGTACTCAATTAAAAGTAAGCATGCTTTAGGCTAATTCCTCTGTGAAAGAGATTGGTTTCAAAATGTGCCGTTGAATTGAGTTTAGTTTTTCGATTATCTATAACCCATTGAATGGTGGCACTTTCAGCTACATAAGGTTCAGTGTGCTTTAATTTGACTTTAATTCTCACCCGCCCCCCCCCCCCACCACCCCCAATTCCCCTCCCCTCCGAAATTCCATATTCGCCATAGAATTTGAGTTTTGCACAAATGAAGGACTTCGACACTTATAGTTAGTACAAAACACTTCTACTGTAGCCGCTCAACCATATAGTCATGTTTTGGCACTAATCCGTGATGGGATGCCCTACCGGACTAAGAGTTCTTGCAGGTTTGCTAAACATGAAGAGAGGAAACTCTGTTCAAGCAGTCACGAAACGCCACCTTATTCTGCACGCACGCTTATCCTAATTATGCACTAAGCAACAGGATGCCTGTGAATTCTTATTTAGTAGTCACCAAGTGGACGACAATTTAATCCATTGACTAGCACTGGAGTTCGAGAGATCTAATGAGGAGGTGGAGGGTGTGGTGGGGGGGGGACATTCAGTGTGCTTACTGTTGATCATCTTGAGAGGTCGATGCATTGATATTCCCCAGAGACTCGGCTTCAGGATACCTCCCTCCAATCAACTCAGACATTGTTGAGAATGTCTGCAATATGCCTGGAAAACTGGAATTTCATCATTTACAGCTCAAAAATAACTCCAATTGTTAAGTTTGTCACCACATTTCCCTCTCAATTATGTCTGAGCAATAAAAGATGGTTGGAGCTCAAGTTGAAAGGTGCGTGAACTGAGTATTTTCGGAGCCGACCACAACATTAAAGAAAGTTAAATATGAAGTCAATAGAGAACATGGAAAATACCAGATTTATTAGGGTGCTATCTTTAAAGGGGTCATTTTTTCAGCTGGAAAACCCAAATAGGTGCACTCAATCATAAAACGTTGATCTCATTTTCATTGTGACTAGGTATGGTAATTGCTGGGCACTGTATGATATGCACAATATGAGGAAGAAATTGTCTAAAATGAGAAATACAATAAATTGATTAAATCGCTCAACAAAATGTAGCAAAGTTGCACAGGCAAATGAAACAATAGTAATCAAATCGATTATGATGCAATCAGAAGTCAAACAATTGACTAGGTTCTAGAGAATAGTAGGAGTGATTCAAACATAGTTGCCTTCGATCAATTGCTTCAATCATATTCCATTCAAACACAATACCCACTTTGATTCCAGTATGCAACGCATTCAAAAAAATGAGTCCACAAGTGCCAAAAGGCTTAGGCACGAAATCTCTCATCACTAATGTCTTGACTGCTAACTGTCCCGTAGAATACATTATCGTTTTGTCTTCGCGTGGCTTTGGAAATAGTACCACAATAAATAGAACTTGTGGATTGTGTAATACGCAAACGCATTCCAGAGAACTGTAAATACGAAATCAGCACAATTTTGTACCTCAATTTATATTATCTATGTCAACATTTCAGTGTTTTGGCCAATTGATCTCAACTTTGCACTATTCTCAGTACCTTCATGCTGTCAAAGTCATGTGAAATACGTTGATCATAATTGTGAATGATTTGATAGAGCCAATAATGCAGGTTTGTGCAATAAATTTGACAAGTCAACTTACATGGATGTGTAAGTATGGTTTTCATCAGGAAATCACCAGTTGTGTAGTTAGTGACAAAGTAGAGGAAACTGATGAGGTTGGCAACTTGAAGTAGAGCACAGGCTCCTGTTCGAATACGATGTTCCCAGGCTGGCGAAAAACGGTTCACCTGTTAGAATCACAATGGGAAAACGATTTGACATTGTGGCACATTCTTCAGAGTCGTGGCTTATTTCTACTCTTCAAGTTATTACAACTCACCAAATATTCACTCGTATTGTTCTTTCGGAAGTACTGAATGGCAATTCTCTCGATCAACCAGAATGTGAAGCTGAGCATAACCCAGATTTCTGTTAAAAGAAAACAAAATAATGAAATTTAGGATGTGAAAAATTCGGTAAATGAGTGCACATCAACTGGCAACAGATAAAGGAGAACAGATTCAACTTTTCTACACACTCAAATATGCTCGGCTAACTTAGGACATCTATTCAACCCACTTCTGTAGGCTCGTGAATGTATCTTTAAGACACTTTGTCACCTCTATCACTGGAGGGTAACCTGAGTAAAGTTCCCGACAATAACTCACAATCAATACTAATGCACATTTAGTTCTGGTGTATGCTGAAATTCAGGGGACAAATGGCGGAATACCAATTTTGCAGGGAGACATAAAAAGCCAGGGCCTTCTAGTGTCTTGTTGCTTCTCTCTGCAGTCTTCGTGTGTCCTCTCCTTCACCGCTCATTGTGTCTCTCAATTAAAACAATCAAACAATAAATGCAGCGTTTTAATCTAAGAGTATTGGACAAAATTGGCATTTGCGGTGTTTTTAAACAAAGCAACTTGATTATACCAAACTGGAATACATGTCAACTCACTATTTCCCATGGTCCAGTGGTGAAATGTCAGAACGAAGAGGAACGTAAGTAGGGCACCACAGGTAGCACTGATGTAGCTGAGAAGAGGACTGAGTTTGCTTCTCTCAACTTCATCACCTCTGCAGAATATCCCATTCATCACATTCATCCATGGAATGTAGATATAACTAAAGCAAGAAACAGGTCAACTAGTACACTCACGCATATTTCAAACAAATTCAGGAATATTAGAGAGACTGTGCAACGAAACGGCATCTAACATTACCCAGAAGCCTCAAGACTACAAATCCAACTATTACTCCTATCGAGTATGTCATATGTGATCCACATTGCTAGTCTTTCCCACTTCATCTTCCATTGTTCATTTTGAGCTCACTAACTAACCACATTCCAAGTCAAATATCTGGCAGTAACTTGTTTTAGACACAACCTTTTTAGCGAACAGTCAATATTACTCGGGATTCGAATTCATTCAGCATCTCATTTACTTCATAGGTCATGATACTTTATGAACAGGAAAATTAGGTACACTCACTATTTGAGAACATTGTATAATCCGATGTCGAATTTTCTGAAACAACAAAAGAAAAGAGAATTAAACATGACATCACCACACTCTAATATATGTTTGGTATTAAGTAAAATTCTATCCAAACATTTCGTGCAAATATTCGGCTCTTTAACGCTATTTTACTATCCACAAAATTATACAAATGTCTATTCTACGTTGATAAACAAATCCAAAGCGCAATTCCGAGCACGGTTATGGAAGCTGGATTTCCCCATTATAGGTGTCGTCCATTGGAAACATTCATTGCCGTGCACACAGACTATTCTCATAACCACTCCTCACGGGACATGTTACTTTGACCTCACAATTACTCTCCCAGCATAGTATTTCATGCCTCTAACTCATCCTTCATTTTATGCAGGACCTTCACCTGTGTTCCCAAAGCGTCTTGGTCAGAGAAATTACGACTCATTCGAACCTTCCTGTTTGAAACGGTTCACAATGCACAGAATAGATTTGCTCATTTATCTCATTCCTCACAACAGGCACTTTTGTTGGCTTTCTATTATTCATCATCAACCTGTCCGTCACCTCGATCTCTTCAAACAAAATCGCCACCATACACAGATAACGCTTTGCATTAGCCAACTACTAATCTGTTGAGGGAAATATCACATCTCGAAAGAACCACCTCATTAGCATTGAAATTAGTGAATTACCTCCAAATTTCCGACGATGTCACAGCACTCATTGTCCAACACGGTCCACCAGGCATGAGACACTCTGTTTCTATATCTACCTTGAAGAGTTTCTCTATGATATTTGTCTTCTTCCAAGCCTTCTTCACATTTTCATTCCCACCAATCATTTTATCCGATTTTGGACTGAATGCTGGTGAAAGGAGAAATTGTTGAAAGTCACCAACCAATCGTGACATTTTATAGAAGATGATATAGAAGACATTAAATCGCATGACTATCATCAATGTGGCATAGGAAAGAATGGGAAGGTCAGAAAGTTCAATCTGATGTTTTAGAACTCTTTCAATTATTGGTGCCGATGTCCTGACGATATTGACTCCACACATGCAGTACTTGTGTACACATACCAGAAATGCTACTTGAAGTATGCGAAAGGTGAGTCGAAGGAGGGAGAGTGTTCGAATCTCAGTTGCCTTGCCTACACGCTTCTTGGGAACCAATTTGAATGAACCACTCCATATGTACTGAAATAGAAGCGGTAAGAATTAGTGCCATTTATCCATTCAGTCGTTATACTGTTGCGTATTCTTCCGGTTAAACAGTGTCATATGCGGATCGATTGAAGAGCAAGATGTGGTCGAACTTGTTCTGACGACTAAGATTACTTATTTTAAACTCCATTGACACTTTTGTAAGCAACAGCTAATTAAACATTAATTGCTTCTCTAGTCAACATGTATTCCAGTGGTTAAAATTTTGAACATTTTCTATTGCCACACTGAAGCCAAAAGCGGTTGAAAGCATTGGAAGGTGCACTTACTTCATGTTCACCATTGTACCATTGTTTCCAGTCTGCAAAAACAATGAAAGAAGCTGGCATAAAGACGTTGGTAAAGGCGGTGAATCCGATGCTCTCAGACAAGAGACGCCTCCAAGTGATCGGCTCGGATTCGCTTGCATAGTCACAACAAATTAGCATTGCTCGGACTACTTGAGCGTGAAAACCGGCGTAGACCAAATTGGA
This sequence comes from Rodentolepis nana, assembly GCA_900617975.1. NCBI lineage: Eukaryota > Metazoa > Platyhelminthes > Cestoda > Cyclophyllidea > Hymenolepididae > Rodentolepis > Rodentolepis nana. The sequence goes on along the minus strand of UZAE01001059.1, from coordinate 3,028 downwards.
GCTTCTCACGAGTTGAAAGAAGTTCTAACAGAGAACAGGAAAAGATTTGCTATTCACTTCAACTGAAATTTCTTGTATATAAAACAAAAGCGACTTTCATTTAAGGAAACTTTCAAAATGTTGAGAAAAGAATAGAAATCGATTCTTTCAACGACTTGTTCTAAAATAAGGTTTATTCTTGATCCTTCATACACCACTATCTCATCGGTGGTTGTATTGGATTGTGAATGAACCTATGATGAGAAACATAAGTTCTGTCTCAATCCTCTCTAGCACCATTAATGCTGGTATTGTTAATATCCACTGTCTGGTGATTAAACCGAAGACTCTGCAACAGGAGAAGTTTAGAAATGTGTGCTGCCAACGAATGCCACTTCAGGGTGCTTACACTAGGCCATTGTGAGTTTGAGGCATTTTCCACTTGGTCTGAGAACGTATTATATCAAATGGAAGGCGTTCTGATAGCTATCATTAGCCCTTTAGTTGACTTCAGGCTTCACAGAGGGGAAGGAACATCAAAGTGGAAAAAGTCGAGAGGGGGAGGGGGGGAACAGAAGAGTGCTTCAAAGACGAAGGTAGAAAAAAGGTGAGGTGAGTACCGTGGAGTAGTCGAATATAGCATACAGTGGGGTCATAGCAGTTTGAAGTCAGAAGTCAACTGCCCATTGATAGATTTTTTGCCGTATGAATATGCGTTGTCCAGGGTACACAACATGAAGCTAAGTCTATCGCACACCCCGGTCTGAGAACGTTAGGTATCGAAATGTTTGGCTGTCAATCAACTCAACCCGCCTAACAGCGCCTTCACTGATCTCTTCTACTCCACTTTCCTTCCAAAGAAGCTTGATTTGAGGAGATGACCAAATCGACAAATCAATCAAAACAACAAACACCAATTCGCAAATAGAGTGAAAATGAAATAGCTCAGAGATGGTGGCAGGTGGTGAAACTTCTTAGTGCCATTTCAATACAAAACATTTGCTGTTTCTTCAATTTCCTGTCTAATGACACTCTGTATGTCTAAATCTCACAATTTGAAACAGCTAACAACATATTGGAATATTTGTCTTTTGAACATTAGAGCAGAAATCAACTGCCCCTTGGCTTATTTAAAGTCAATTTTTTCTTCCCATCAATCCAAAAAAGCGTCATGAAAAAAGTAAAATTATTACGATTTCATCGATCTTCCATTGAGTGACTCACCAACCAAGGAAGCTTATCCAACAGTGGGAAGATAAATGCGAGAACCAATAATCCAACAACTTGGGGTAGAACCTTGATTCCTTGAAGACATTTGCCAATTAATGCCATGCCAATCATTATTGCAATTATGATACCTGTCAACGTGAGTCCATAGAAGGCAGCCATGATCCCAAGAGATATTAATGCTATCACTTCTCTTTTCTGAAACAATACTGACTAGAGTGAACAAGTCAAGCATACATGAGGAAAATTGAATAGGTTGAATAGAAAGCAAATGAGAGAGTAAGCAGCAAAGTGGAGCCAAATTGCAAAAACTGACACGAGTTCAGTGTAGTCTGTTCCTTGTGGATTCTAGAAAATGTAGATGACTAAGAAATGACACTCTATTCACCTTAAATCCCCAGAGTATTCGTCGGGTTTCATAAGATATGGGAGGATACGATTGTTTCTCTTTTCACGCCATTGAAAATGCATGTTAATAAAAAGGGTTCGGCCTACCTAACTCGGTGCAGTAGATTTGATAGCCGATAAAGAAGAGAACATAGAAAGTTGCATTGAGGTAAAGTTCGATGTTACTGACCACGTTCATGAGATAGTCGTGGCAGTGGTGGTAGTAGTGGTGGTCAAGGAGAATGCTTACATATGAAATGCATTGAGAGAGTGCGGAACAGGTGTGCGAGTTTATGCAATTGCTTGTTGTAAGCTCATTGGATGGTGGTGCGGGTGAGACCGATAAACATATGCACCCTCTCAGTTGTGCGCATTGCAATCTGACTTCCTTATTTACATTTTAGTTAAACTTAAACAAAAGTGCATTGTCTTTTTCTCTGAGTTCTCTTTGTTCCGAGCGAAACACGAGCACGCGCAAAATTATTTCAGATTTTATTTGTTCCCATGGTTTTGGTCACATTCATTACTAATATTTAGCCCGTCTATATGGTCTATTTAAGTATTGATTCTGAAATATTTTCTTATGTGAAACCATTTCTACGTCCTAGCGATTCGTTATTGAAGTTCCATTATATGATTAATTGAGATAATGTAAAGATGGTTGGTCAGCACATTTAATTTCAGTTTTAGTCAAGTCACTTTGAGTGAGTGTACTTTTCGTAGCATATTTTTTGTTCAAATTGAATCCCCACAATTTATTCATGTCATTCAGATTTTCGCGTGCTGAAAACTTAATAAAATAATTTAATATAAGCCGAGGTTTAGCTTCAAGAGAATTCAGTTGCCATATTTCTCGATCAATTAAATCAATCTTTCCATATCCCAATAGTCAATGTTGGCAGTAAATATTTTAAACAATTCAAAAACTTTTTCAGTTGTTATTGTTAAAAAATATGTTTGTGTAGACGATAGTTATAAATTACTTATAATTTATTCCAATTTAACGATTTCAGATGATAGCATTTAATAAGAATATTGTAGGTGAAATTTGTTTGAAAAGATCAAAATGGATTTTATTTAAAAAAATATAAAAGTAATTGAACGAAGGCAACTATGTTTGAATCACTCCTACTATTCTCTAGAACCTAGTCAATTGTTTGACTTCTGATTGCATCATAATCGATTTGATTACTATTGTTTCATTTGCCTGTGCAACTTTGCTACATTTTGTTGAGCGATTTAATCAATTTATTGTATTTCTCATTTTAGACAATTTCTTCCTCATATTGTGCATATCATACAGTGCCCAGCAATTACCATACCTAGTCACAATGAAAATGAGATCAACGTTTTATGATTGAGTGCACCTATTTGGGTTTTCCAGCTGAAAAAAATGACCCCTTTAAAGATAGCACCCTAATAAATCTGGTATTTT
>UZAE01001058.1:0-15526 GCA_900617975.1 Rodentolepis nana | reverse complement strand
AAATGTAGAGAGTAGGGTAAGGTGAGTACTGTGTAAGTGGTGGAATATGACATACAGCGGGGTCATGGTTGTTTAAAGTTAACTGCCGATAAATAGACTTTTTTGCCGTATGAGTATACGTTGTCCAGGGTGCACCACGTGGAGGTAAGTCTATCGCACACCCCACTTGCAGAGAGTGTTTATTGCTTTTTTTAAAAGTTTTAAAACTACAGTTTACCATTTAACTTCATATCTTAAATGCCTTATCATGGTGGAATAATCTCAAGGCTAAAAAATTGTCTGTAGGTAATGGAGGGATTCAAGCTTTACTTTGTTTAGGGAAATTTATTTCCAATCTACAAACGGATTCCCTTAATCAGTGGCATTTTTTGTTGTTCAAATTTAAATGAGCTAGCAGTTGTGGAGGCGCTTCAGAATGACAATTTAAATTCGCGTTTGTCAGTTATAAATCACCCTCAATATTGAACCAGCTAAAATTTTGCCCTGAATTTGCGCCATAATCTTACTTGCACTCTAACTTTCATGATGTACTAAGTAAATTATTTTGATCTATTTTAGGTTCTGAAATTGGTGATGAGATCCAGCCTCCAGCTTACATTCCCGTTACTTCAATTCGAGCCGTCAATACTCGGCCGGTTGTAATTATGGGGGATTTGAAGCACAATATTACGAAGGATTTGTTAACAGAATTTCCTGATGATTTCAAATCCTGTGTCCCTCGTAGGTTATTTCACTTTTTGCCATAAATCCACCTTATCTAGATACCACAAGACCTCGGAGACATGGTGAGGTGAATGGGCGTGATTATCATTTTGTAAAATCTCGAACTCGAATGGAATCAGAGATCCAACTGAATCGATATATCGAAGCTGGAGAATATAAAGGGAACCTCTATGGAACTCATCTAAATTCCGTCTTCAAAATAGCGTCCACTGGACAGCATTGTCTGCTTGATGTTGGTGTTCTGGCACTTCAGAGATTGGATGCTGCAGGGTTGCTACCAATCACCATATTTGTGCTATCTGATCTACTCGATCAGTCTTTACGAGTTGTGGATCCTTTAGCAACAACAACTACTAAGCAGGAAGAGATTAACCCTAATCGGAAGCTGAAAAGACTAGAAAAGAATTTCACTTTCTTGAAGGCGAATGCGTCTTTAATGACTGGTTAGCTTCCCGTGCTCTTTCATATTCATTTTTTGTTCAATTGACTTGAACTAACTACTAATTTGTTCATCTTCTAGCCGTGTTATCTGTCAATGAATACGATGATTGTATTGAACGAATAAGGAGGGTTGTTAGCGCGAACAGAGGACCGAATGTTTGGACGGCATCAAATGATTTTCTTCCTTGATTTACTTATGCATTCTGATTGCCTTATTTGGAAGCAATCATCAAAAATGAACTTTTGCGTCACATTTTCTCCCAACTTAATGCATTTCCTTTTGCCATGTTGTATGTGTAAATAAAAAGTTGCCTGTTCTCTGGATTTAATTATAATGGAAAAATAAGGTATAAAACATGGATATTTTAGTGTTGCCTACAGATAGGAACAGAGGCTTTAGTTGTTTAGGGGGAAATACACATGCCTGTAAATTTAGAATTAAATAGAAAAAAATTTGCAGCCACGTTAAATGACTAGCCGATAAAACACCCATAATAAAAGTGTACTTATATCAAATGGCAGGCGTTTTGGTAGTTATCGTTAGATCTTTAGTTGACTTCAGGCTTCACAGTAGGAAAGGAACGTCGAAGTGAAAAAAGTCGAGAGGGGGGGGAGGGGGAAGAAGAGTGTTTCAAAGATGTAAAAGAGACAAACACAAAGGTAGAGAGTAGGGTGAGGTGAGAACTGTTGAAGTGGTGGAATATGACATAGAGTGGGGTGATGGTAGTTTGAAGTGAGAAATATGACATACAGTGGGGTCATGGTAGTTTGAAGTCAGAGGTCAACTGCCGGTTTATAGACTTTTTGCCGTGTTAGGGTTAGATCAACTGCCGGTTTATAGACTTTTTTGCCGTATGCGCATACACAATGACATACAGTGGGGTGATGGTAGTTTGAAGTGAGAAGTTGTGACATATAGTGGGGTGAGGGTAGTTTGAAGTCAGAAGTCCACTGCCGGTTTATAGACTTTTTGCCGTATGAGTATACTTTGTAACATACAGTGGGGTCATGGTAGTTTGAAGTCAGAAGTCAAGGCATACAGTGGGGTCATGGTAGTTTGAAGTCAGTGGTCAACTATACAGTGGGGTGATGGTAGTTTGAAGTGAGAAGTCAACTACCAGTCAATAGACTTTTTTCCGCATAAGTATACGTTGCCCAGGGTGCACCACATGGAGGTTGTAAGTACACGTTGCCCAGGGTGCACCACGTGGAGGTATGCCGTTTGAGTATACGTTGCCCATTGGTTTATAGACTTGTTTGCCGTATGAGTATACGTTGCCCGTCAATGGGGTGATGGTAGTTTGAAGTGAGAAGTCAACTGCCACAATGGGGTCATGGTAGTTTGAAGTTAGAAGTCAACTGCCTTTAATAGACTTTTTTGCCGTATGAGTATACGTTGCCCAGCGGTTTATAGACTTTTTGCCGTATGAGGTCTGTTGCCCAAATATGACATACAGTGGGGTCATGGTAGTTTGAAGTCAGAGGTCAACTGCCGGTTTATAGACTTTTTGCCGTGTTAGGGTTAGATCAACTGCCGGTTTATAGACTTTTTTGCCGTATGCGCATACACAATGACATACAGTGGGGTGATGGTAGTTTGAAGTGAGAAGTTGTGACATATAGTGGGGTGAGGGTAGTTTGAAGTCAGAAGTCCACTGCCGGTTTATAGACTTTTTGCCGTATGAGTATACTTTGTAACATACAGTGGGGTCATGGTAGTTTGAAGTCAGAAGTCAAGATGTCAACTGCCGATTAATAGACTTTTTTGCCGTATGAGAAGTGATAAGTCAACTGCCGGTTAATAGACTTTTTTGCCGTATGAGTGGGTTGCCCAGGGTGCACCGCGTGGAGGTAAGTCTATCGCAACAACTGCCGGTTAATAGACTTTTTTGCCGTATGAGTATACGGTGCCCAGGGTGCACCACGTGGAGGTAAGTCTAAATATACATTGCCCAGGGTGCACCACGGAGGTAAGCCGAATGAGAATACGTTGCCCAGGGTGCACCACGTGGAGGTAAGGTGTAGTATACATTGCCCAGGGTGCGCCACGTGGAGGTAAGACCGTATGATTATACGTTGGCCAGGGTGCACCACGTGGAGGTACCTTTTGCCATATGTGGATACGTTGCCCAGGGTGCACCACGTAGTAGTAAGATGAGTACTGTGAAGGGGTCGAATATGACAAATAGTCGGGCCATAGTAGTTTGAATTCGAGAAGTCAACTGGCGATCAATAGACTTTTTTGCCGTATAATCTGTGGATGGGGCCGAATATGACAAATAGTCGTGCCATAGTAGTTTGAAGTCACCGATCATTAGACTTATTTTGCCGTATGAGTATGCGTTGCCCAGGGTGCACCACGTTTTTGCCGTATGAATATACGTTGCCCAGGGTGCACCACGTGGGCAGTTTGAAGTTGGGTGATGGCAGTTTGAAGTGAGAAGTCAACTGCCAGTTAATAGACTTTTATGCCGTATGAGTAAACGTTGCCCAGGGTGCACCACGTAGACGTACGAGTATACGTTGCCCAGGGTGCATCACGTGGAGGCAAGTCTATCGCACACCCCTTCTATTAAAAGTTATTTCTTCTTTCCGTGAATGGGTGGCGCAATGGACTGTCGACGCACACCAAGTCGAAGGGCTCAATATCAATATCTAAATGGGACAAAAGTTGGAATCTCCTAGTGGGAGACTCAATAATGCCACTGTATTCTCAAAATAAGGATTGGAAAATTCTTTTGAAACTGGACACGGCAGTTACTATTAAGTAGCCATGTTGACCTTGAGCTTTGATGAGTTAGAACTCTTTGGCGTGTATCAGAGATCTAGCTCTCAGCTCATACCAACAAAAGTACTGCAAAAATGCTGAGGAGAGCGCAGTTGACACCTCGTTTTATACACTAAAAGCTTTAGCCTGCTTTTATGAAGACTCTGGTTTTTGAAGTAGAAAGCAATGAAATTATAAATAATTTAAAATCGGCGCTCATGAAAATAGTTTCAGTTCTTCCACACTAGTCCTGTTAACTTAAGTTAATGGCATGCTCGAAGCATACTAAAATCAAAATTGCAAGGAGAGAAATTAGAAATTGAACTTCATTTTCACTTTTTCTTCTTCTCCTCCTCGATAAATTTAAAATTTAGTATTCTTTTATTATCAAATTGGTATTGAAACAAATAAATTGATTATTAACTTTTGGTCAAATTGAATTAAGCATGTTTTTTGAGCGTAAATTCAATCCAAATTCTGGCGAATTCGTTTGCAATAACGAAAATATTTATAAAGCGAACTGCGATTTAGATTGATTTGAATCATTTTGCTATGATCGCTGCCATGTATCATTTGAATTGCTTAAGTTTTTCAAACGTAATAAGTTCTCTACTAACAACCAATAGTAGTATTGCGTTTACAAACTTAATAAGCACCACGTCTGACGAAAAGTTTCAATATTCAGCGACTTAAATCATGGTGCAAAGCAAACACAGCAAGCCGAAGAAGTTCCTTTTTTAAGTATACAATGCTTGTAATAATAAAACTACTGACCTAGTATATTAGTGCGTAGGTAGTGTGTGTACGGTACTTATGCGTCATTACTGTTGGTGGTCAGCAGTCATCGATTGATTCATTATCTGCCCAATTATGTTCACCCAAGTCTAATGAATGGTTAAGTTTTATCTAGCCGATCCCTATCACAACAAACCCAATATTCCTATGTAAAATTATCATATAATTGAGCAAGAGCTTGTTTACATTTCAAATTGGCACTGTATTTTTAAATCAAAGAACCCCTATCAGTGAAGACCGGAATATCTCCACTTGTTCATGTCATCCCCTTTGAATGTGATGCTTCCATACCCCCTTTATAATGTACTAAACGATATCCACACTCCTCACTTACACACCCAGTGCATTTAACTATCTTTCCTCTAATCCACTTTTGCTTTTGTGTAGTGTATATTATAAGAAATTTTAGCGATGAAAACTATGCTAAACATGAAGGTCTCAGAGTTTCTATTTTCGGAAGTCTCTCTTGGTTGTCACTTACTATCCTTCCAATAATTTTGTAGTGTCAATCCCCTCAGGAGTAAATTATCCCCCCCCCCTCTCTCTCAACGGAAACTGATCGCCAATCTTCGTTTGCACACTCTCTTAAGATTCAAACTATTAGCAGTACAGTAGAAATTGGTGTTCTATGCCAAAATAGAGGGGTGCGCGATAGACTTACCTCCACGTGGTGCACCCTGGGTAACGTATACTCATACGACAAAAAAGTCTATTAACTGGCAGTTGACTTCTGACTTTAAACTACCATCAACCCACTGTATGCCATATTCGACCCCTTCCACAGTACTCATCTCACCTTTTCTCTGCCTTTGTGTCTGTCTGTCTCCTCTACATCTGTGAATCGCTCTTCTGTTCCTCCTCCCGAATTTGTCACACTTTGATGTTCCTCCTCCCCTCTGTGAAGCCAGAAGTCAGCTAAAGGCTAATGATAACTATCTAAACGCCTGCCATTTGAAATAAATAAATGTCTAAATAGGAAATGAGGAGGGTAATCCGGATCGTCCTTCTATATGTCCTGCCTGTTGAAAAGTGGTGTAAGTTAGAGACTCTTTATCCTCATACAAATCATTTCTTAATTTATTGAGTTCGATAAAGCTTTTTTTCAAAACAAATGGGTGATTTGGTAAGTCCTGGGCAATAGGTCATCCCTAAACCAATCGCATATATTATTTATTTGCTTTTTATACCACCAACTAACTGAACAAAATCTCCCTCGGGAAATGGCAATAGGCAAATTATCTCTAAAATTTTACTGGCTCAATCTCTTTGAGAAACGTCCCATTTAATATCGGTGTTAGAATTTGTATTTAGCAATGGATCACTTTTTATCAAAATTGCACTTTTAGGGATAATATCATAAGTTGAAACCATTAGCCAATGGAAAATTTTAGAATTTTTGTCCATAAGACTTGCACCAATTACTTGTCTAACCTCTCTGTTAATAAGTCACGCAATATGCCAACTGTGGACGTCCATCATCCATTTTGCATTTCCCCCCAGTTTTGGAATATCCGAACTCTGAGTTCATTCCTTATATCCAGAGCAATATGTACCTGTACTGTTGGGTCAATAATAAGGTGAAATGGCCAAGAATGTGTCTGCTAGTCAGCTTTGAAACCCACCAATAGGGGAGAAAAGTAAAATTTATACAGTTAAACTTTAGAGATGAAGATTTTGAGCGTTCGAGTTGTTGTTGACGATTTTAATTGGTCGTACTTGTGCAATGGTGACGGTGTGGTCAAAGAGCAAGCCTGTTCAGTATCAGGTCATGGGTTTGGTGTTTATCAATAAGCCCCTAATTAATGTTACGCCCTACAGGCACTGATTACAGAAAGTGGAATAACTCGAATTTATCACAAAGGAGACTTCGTGATGCTATACATGTAAATTTCAACCTTTTAAATGTAAAGGATCCGGAGATTGTGTTTATCCGACTTCCAATCCTAAAGATACCCGTTACAAATCTTGTTGTTAATTGCACAAATAATTTCATGAATTGGTTATGACCATACTGAGGGCTTCTCAGTCACGTCTTTCTATCATTACAGGCTCACTTTAGCTCATTTTAGTGGATTAAACCCTAATGCTTATGCGATCGTTTCAGATGGATTTGACCAAAAGTCCGTTAGAACCGTCACGTTTTACAAGCCTCTACCAAATTACCTTAATTTCATTTCACTCTTAATTCAAGCGTTATTATCCCCTTATAGAAAGAGGCTGATGTTTGCAGACTAATCCTGCATTAAGTACCCACATACGATCTTCTCTTTCATCATTCTTTATTTATTTATTTATATCAAATGGCAGGCGTTTTGATGCTTATCATTAGCCCTTTAGTTGACTTCAGGCTTCATAGAGGGGAAGGAGCATCAAAGTGAAAGAAAGTCGAGAGGGGGTGGGGGGAACAGAAGAGTTTTTCAAAGATGTAAAAGAGACAGACACAATGGTAGAAAAAAGTGAGGTATTGTGAAAGTAGTCGAATATGACATATAATAGGGTGATGGTAGTTTGAAGTGAGAAGTAAACTGCCGGTTAATAGACTTTTTTGCCGTATGAGTATACGTTGCCCAGGGTGCACCACGTGGAGGTAAGTCTACCGCAAATCAATCTTTCATCATTCTAATGTGTGGTAAGCAACGTGTGAAGCAGAAAATTTAGGTGCTCAGAGAGACTTTGTGGTTTTTTTGAAACAAGCTGCTGTCACTCACTTCTTTCACAAGTCTGGTGATCTTGATTTTTGCCGCATTCTGCATTATAGTCTGAATTTGAGTTCTATCATTTTATTTATTTATTTATATCAAATGGCAGGCGTTTTGATGGTTATCATTTGCCCTTTAGTTGACTTCAGGCTTCACAGAGGGGAAGGAGCATCAAAGTGAAAAAAAATCGAGAGGAGAGGAACTGAAGAGTGTTTCATGGACGAAGTTCTATCATACCTTCATAGTCACGCGCGTGGCAACCGTGTTTTAAGTCATCTAGTTGTCAGAATAAATCCCACATACAAAATCGTATCTTCATTTAACCGCTTTTAACAAATACCTACGGCTTTAAAACCACCAAAGACTTTCTTACTTACTAAGCACTGTTTCTAATGTCTTTCAATAGATTAAGTAAATCAGACAATTGACTTCATATGGCTCTAGGACACCTGAGGACACACAAGACAGCCTATCAAAGTGTGGCATCAAATTTAATTGAAAATAATTGTTATTTGGTATTAATAACACCTGAATTTTTTTATCAAATCACCGTTATTTCTGCCCTGGCACCACTTGACAACGCAGGTGGTACATACTTGAGACGTCATATGTGTGTATTTTATTTGAATTATGCATTTCTTGGAAAATTTCTCATGGAAACACACCTTCCCTTGCCAAACTCTTTTCACCAAGCTTCACTCCTATGATCGCAATTTAAATGAAAAGACTAACGAGGAGAGTTAACACTTAGTGCAAATTAAATGCTTAAAACGATTGTTCTCAACGTATTAATATATAGGTGAAGAAAAAATATTTAAAAGCTAAAAGCGCTATTTTTCATGTGCACAACTTAAAGCTACTCACCTGATCTGACTTCAGTTGACCTCTGTCAGGCAAATTAACCACCGACCTGTCAGAATTTCTAATCCGCACGCTTAACTTACAATGGTTAGGAATTTTTTGCTCTAACTCACCGAAATAAAGAAAATTAATGATGAAATATTGTCGTGATCAATTCAAATTGAAATGTCTTTAAATCTACCTGTACAGCATGTGCACTACAAATGATAAACGCTTCCAGATTTGTGAAAAGGATGCTATTTATAGTAAGCATAACAAATACAATTTTGCTCATTTCGATGAAAAAGGGAAATTGGCTTACCACAACACCGTTAATTGACCTATTACGCGCCCTTTTTTACCGTTTCTCCAAAGTCGAAAAGCATGAGTCATAGTAGATTTATGGAATTAGTCCAAGTAAATTCAGAAAAAAAGTACAGGTAGTTCGTTTAACTCGCACGCCCTCTAAGTCAGATTTCGCGCGGTCGATGCCCATCGAGTGATGTGGATGGCCACTGTAGCTTGTTACTTCTGGCCAGTATGATGAATGCCAGATTATGAGCCTCTCATATGGTCAAATAAAAAGTGTCTCCCCTCAGCCCATATTCGTAGTTCACAACGCTTCAGTGTTCAATATTCACTTGATTGTGAGTGATATTCAATATCCAGTAAGATTTGTAATGAGGCGCCATAGAAATATTTAAAGATTTGGTAACCATTTACTTGATTATAAGTAATGCCCGATGCTGTTTAGCGTTATTAATCAAATGAAAACTAAAGCTCTATAACCAATAAGACAATTGATTTCAATTAATTTGCAAATAATTTTTATGGTTTTAATGAACTTAAACTTTTTATGAAAATTTTGGCATTAAAGTTAGGTGAAGATAGAAAAATATTGACCCCCGCATACAATTGTGTCAGCTGTCAAAATTTTTACTTCAACTATTCTTCTCACTATTACATTTGGAGCACACGATTACCTTGATTAAATGTTCTATTCCATTAATGGGAGATAAGGTCTCTCGCGCTTTGGTAAGTAAAAATTCGAAAAAATTCTACTGCATTAAAAGGGAGATGGACGAATTGTGGAATGGCGGAATTTAGATGACTTGTAGTCATCTGACTTTGCCCACAATTCTATAGATATACCAGATGACATCGACTTTATCTTCTTAAACCTCAACCATTTCGCAAATTTCATGCATGACATTGCATAAATTACTGCCATTGAATATCTGAAGTAAAATCTGAAACCCTATTTTCTACTTATAGTCAATTTTCAAATAAATAATGACCTATTAAACACCTTTTTATATTGCTTAATATTTTATTAGGCAATTTTTAAAATTAGCTCATATTAATTAAGAGACTGGTCTTTATTATTCAGTTTTCAATTTCTTCTTTCAAGTTTAATAGCATTAGTCAATTTTAATAATTTTCAATATTCATTTTCCCGCAATTTTAGAAGACAGGTGTAAAAGAATTGTTGGTTTTCATTTAAAAACAAAATGCTGCAGATATACATAAAGATCACATCCGCATCCAGAACACACACACACACAAAATGACAAAACAAGTGAACTTAACCCAATAAAAGAGCGGATTTCAGGATCTCATTGGCCGAATTGAGTGTTACCCTCGCATCCTCTTCAGATCCCAGAGCTGTGTTAACTTCAGCCATAAGCATAGACCTCAATTGGCCTGAAGATTTGTGAAATAGAAGAAAATCCATTAGTATAGAATGGCATGCTTGAACATGTAATACTCGCTATGCTGCCTTTAATATGATTAATGTAGTCGATTCTACACTCGTTAAATTTGCGCCAATAACCTGTCTCCATACCCTCTCAGTAATTAGTGGTTTGATTTTGCACACTGAAAACGATCCTACTTACCAGTTTGAGCAAGAGCCCTGCAGATGTACTTTCCCTCCTTCAAAGTCAAACCATCTGGAACTGGAGTTCCCGTGCTTGGAGCAAACCTTGGATCCAAGGAGTCGATGTCAAAACTGAGGTGGATTTTACAGTTCGGACTGAAAAAATACATTCTCAACTAATCATCTGGTCAAAGCTGCAGTAATAGTCTGGCGTAGTGAATTGATACTTACCTCGTCCTTTCAATAATCCGTAATGTTGTTTCAACAACTTTCTCAATTCCAAGTTGTCTTACATCATTCATGCTGAAATAGGGCACACGAAACTCCTTTAAAGTGTTCCTGCAATAAAAACGCAATAAGATTACTACTATGTCTTTAGAGGATGCAGATTTATTGATATTCAATTTACAGTTCCGGTGGATCAAGATCTCTAAGACCAATGTAGATGATCTGATTGGGATCTAACCTAAAATGTAATCAAATGATAATCATAAATCTGGTAACAAAAAAGCTTAATCGAAAATTATGTTTTGATCCTTACACAGGATGTATCTTCTCAAACCCCATAATTTGCGGAATCTGCTTGTAAGTTTCACGCATCATAAAGGAGACAGGCATTCCATGCGTATTTTTGGACGCAGACGAATCTGGAGTATTGATATCACCATGAGCGTCAACCCAAACCACAACCGAATCTGGGAAGGCCCTGAAGTGTCCCTCAATTGCTCCCATACCACTACTGTGGTCACCTCCAAGTATCAGTGTGATTTCGTTCTCACTAACACTCTTCTCAACTAGTTCTCTCAGCTCAAGAGTGGCCTTGATGAGTGCCCTTTGATTTATACAATTCGCAACAATGTCTGGTTCTCTGTCTTTTGGTTGTCTAACTTCACCATAGAAATTAACTTTCGCATCTAGAAAGGCAAGAGAAAGCAATAAGATCAAAACTCGCAGAGAGTTGCCAAAAAAACGAGAGTATTTCGCGGGGAGAATACTCACTGAGTGCATTGATAAGGTGATCCAGTCCAGCTGATCGGATTTCTTTCGGTGCCATTTCGACGCCATCCTTTGGCTGCCCCTTGTTGATAGCTGCTTCAATAAGGCCGACGGAGTTTACAAGAGTGACTGCTGGGGATGCCATCCTAATGTTGTTGATTGTTGGAACTTCTCCTAGCCTATATATAGATATATATATATATATGTATATATCTATTATTGGTTAAGTGCAAAGCGTGAAGCTAAAGGAATACGTTTGCACTTAGCGCGTGCATATCTGGTGTAGTAATCTAAGCAACAGCGTGATGAGAAGGGTCAAGTAATGAATGATTTAAAGGTTTGGATGCTGTTTACAGGATAGAAAAAAGTGAGCATCGTTATGTATAGAGGTATTGACCAAACAAGTTACGTTTTCGAATATGTTTCTGATAGACAACTTATTGATGCTGTGGTTTGTTTCGAAGATGCGGCTTAACGCTATTATTATTATTATTATTATTACTATTAATCAGAAATTGTATATCCTATAATCAAGCTTGGTTTAAATGACCTATTTTGTGGTGATATGACATTTTAAAGGCTATGATCTAGACATGAGCCCTCAAAAAATGGATGCAAATTAGCAAGACGAATTGCTATTTCATCATATCAGCTGAAATTCATTAGCACTTTTTTTCAATTCCAGGTACAGTTATGATATTTGGTGGATCTAACAGTCAGTAAGCAATGGTCTTTTGTAAAGTTTGAGTAGAGTTCAAAAAGGCTTTATCACATGTTTATGGCATGCAGATCAAATAAAAAATTATCCACCATGAGAAAAGTTAAATAGGCCTTTAAATTGACAATGGTAGACTTAATGTTTTAATTTCTTCAATCCAAAGGATTCAATTAACCGCTATTAAAAAGGTTAATTAATTAATTAACTACACCTAAAGCGATGTAGAAATCCGGATTCGAAAAAAACGTTTTCTGATGACAATAAAAGATTTTTATTCTCCACAGTACCTTAAGTCGGATATATCTTGACTACATAAGGAAAATAAGTAGACCATTTTGATAGTCATTACTTGACTTTCTTTGTGAGGCTGGCAAATAGACAATGGTTAATAAAATAGCTCAACAACGGAAATTCGCCTAAACTATCATGGTAAGCTAGAATAAACTCTATTAATATTCCAATTTGATGGTTCGCTGGATTCCACTTGATCAAAAATGGATCAACTAGAGCCAACGAAAAAATGATTTTTACAATCATGTGAAATAATTGGCCAATGATTCATCAACCTATCGAGATCAAAAAGTTAGAATTATTCCAACTTAAAATTCAAACGACAAATATTTATAATAGCGTACTTTAGGAAATAAACCTAGTAGAATATTAGCTAATGCACTAGTGTTGAATGAGTTTAGCAGTACATCGTAAAGAATTCAAAGGGTAAGTAATCAAGCTGGGATTTCTGTTTGTGCAATAATTTAACTGAAACAGAGTAGGACGGATTTTCTAATACTTCTTAGACGGTATCAGTTAGGTTCATTATACCATAACTCTTCAATTGATTCTCTTCATGTATTCCCAAGATTGAAAATAGTAGTTTCATTTGGTATTTTGAGTATACCATTAATAGTCAATGGGTTATAGCTGCTTATCTGGAGGAAATTGGGTTATATTTTGCTAGCAGAAGCAGTCCACTTAACGACAAGAATAAAAAGCTTAAAGAATCAAAAATAAAATTTATTAAATTGAATAGAAATTGTTGCCAAATAAGGCAAACAGCATACCCTTTAATTAAATAACACAAAATTCAAAATGAATGATCTTTAACATTCATGATGCTGATTGATTTGAATTCAGTGGGAAAATCGATTTCTTTCAACTTCACACGCGCCATGAGACAAATTAGGTAAATCTAATTGCCTCTTAGCAGAAGTGCTAGTTAAGATAAAAGGATACAAGTTTCCCATTTAAAGCGCGATTTCTAGAATTCTTAAGAAGGTAGAAGAAATCTGATGTATATTGTCTGCTTTGTCAATCAAAGTCTGCATTTCATTTCCTAAGGCGAGTTATTTTAATGCTACTTCCTTTAATATATTAGCACAAATTTTTATTTGATACTCATTCAGGTTTTGTTAATTAAAATTTAAGCTGAATTTTTTGTCAGATTTTGAGTAATTTATTCCTGTTTAAAATGGGTGTTGAAGGGAAAATAAAAATTTCAAACAGCTTCAACAGACTTTGCTGCCACATTACATAGACTATGGTGAGTTTTGGTATTCGAAGCAGTCGATAGATTGAAATCCAAGCTGTATAAATTCTATTCCATTAAACAACGTCTAAAACTTTTTTCCTTTGAAAACTTTATAGCAATAGATTATTTAACCTTCAGCTTTACTGTACCAGGCATACGATGTATCCACTCTGCTAAAGACTATTTACTGAAAAAATGCCTTGCACTCTAAAATAACCCTTATGGTGATCATTATTTACCAACTTATTTTTCATGGGTTACATAATTTCCATGAAAACGACAGCCTTCTTAGCGTTTGGCATTGGTAAAATTCCAAAGAAATAATTTAGACGCGTAAGCTAATTTTCATTACATAATCAATTCGAAATGCATATTTTGAAAGTTTCTTATGTTTTCAAACTATAGCACGGTTTACTCTAAGTGAGATTACGTTTAACTAAATTCTGATTAAATATTGGCAATGAATTCAATCAGTAGCGTTGAAGTACTTTCCTCGAAGTTATTCTTTTGCACTTCGCTTATCTTCCGACACAAAAATTCTTATATCACCTGATTTGATTTCCAGATGACAGAGAGTTGACACCTATCGCAATAAACGTGATAATTATAAGGAAATGACAAGTAAATGAACTCTTTCCTCATTTAATTAACAACTGGCAATATCTGCAACTCTATGTTGACAGGATAAAAGACTGTCTACTTTATTTGTCTGTTAAAGAGAACGGTTAAACTTATCACTGATTTACCTTCGAACGTAAAGACAAGGAACGTTGAAGTTATGATTTTGTTTATCTGGATTGCGTGGCTAGCACGTATTAGTAAATGAATATGATCGTGTTCATTGATCTCGTGGAAAATTTGGTATTAATAGATGTGTCAGGATCGACCACTCACTTAAATCATCTAACGAAGAAGTTTTACATGTTAGGCATTTTAAGAGATATATAAATGGGGGGGGGGTTAAATCCTGTCATTTAAATAATAGGTAATGAGATATGAATGGTCGTAGTTTCTGAGTCATTATTAGTAAATTAGAAATAGGATATCTGTATAATTCTGAAAAATCCTTATGTTTTCCACTAGCCTGTATTTCAAATTTCGAGCTAAGTAATGCGAATGTGATTCAGTATTTATGTCTTCTGTGCATGCACATCATTATAGTTTCAGAAACTTTCTTATTCAAACCATTCATATTTGGACCCCGATTAAAATCAGTGGGGCATGCACTCAATACAACTGACATTGGCTCGACCTTTATTGAATGAGCTTTGTTTATTTCACTTGTTCAAATTAGAATTGTGAATAATATTTCATGACCACCTACTGAGATAAATACGTTAGCAAAAAACTCTTTATAGTATCGATTTCCGTTATCCCATGCTAGCACACCAGCACAAATAACTCGCAGAAGGTTCCAATTGCTAGTACTGCAATCTGAAAAACCTCAAATTCATTTATTCCTGATTTTCTTGTTGTTTTACCAGTTGGGATGCTAATCTCCATGGCTCTCAAGTAAAACGGACGTTACAAATGTGTCATCTTCCTCCTATCGGCTTTGTGCTAACTTCAATCAAAAGTTTGAATTATTAAGGCTCTCAGCTTTGCAGCCACTTTATCTCTTACTATAGTCTACATTCGAGCTTGAAAAATTCTAGCATAGCACACCGTATGGAAGACCCGTTGAAGTTGGAAGTTTATTAGTTTAATCAGATTGCTCTGATCAGACTCAATAAGTAAGATATTTATTTATTTATCTATTTGTTTGTATCAAATGGCAGGCGTCTCGATGGTTACCATTAGCCCTTTAGTTGACTTCAGGCTTCACGGAGGGGAAGGAACATCAAATTGGAAAAAAGTCGAGAGGTGGGAACAGAAGAGTGTTTCAAAGATGTAAGAGACAAACACAAAGGTAGAACAAAGGTGAGGAGAGTACTGTGGAAATAGTCGAATATGGCATAGAGTGAGGTGATGGTAGTTTGAAGTGAGAAGTCAACTGCCAGTTAATAGAATTTTTTGCCGTATGAACAAACGTTGCCTAGGATGCACCACGTGGAGGTAAGTCTATCGTACACCCCTATAACTAAGATATCAATTGTTGACTAGATTAGAGTTTATTATAATAAGGATCAATGAAACTAGT
>UZAE01001057.1:0-15537 GCA_900617975.1 Rodentolepis nana | reverse complement strand
GGGGGGGGGGTTAGTGCATCATTCGTCTGACTTAATATGGATAGCTGGAGCCAGTTGTTTTGAAATTATCATGTTCTTTTAATAATACCCGAAGTAATATCTCTCTTGAAGTATTCGACATAAAGCAAGGTTTCACGAAGGAAGCATCACAATTTATTAAATATTCTCCTCCTGAGAACTACAAACAGATATAATATAATAGACCAAGATAATGGAATGCGTATTGCACACAGTGACGCTCACCCAGGAGCGAGTGAACGAATAAATGCAAATTAGTGATAGAAAAGAAAAAAACATATACAACATTGAGAGATCACAGAGACAATATGAGTGAGAAAAGAGTGATGTGGAATAACCAGAAGTCAGCTGATAAATAGGCCATTTTTAGTAGCCCGAATGCGTGCTGGGTGGTTGCTGAGTGATGACAACCCCTGTTGGCAGTGGCATAGATCTCTCAGTTGGTGCACATGAGGAATTGAATTGAGCCTGACGCATTGCATCAGGATTGTACGCAGGCGCGGCCTGATGCATTGGGTCGGCCAGATCCGCAAAATCTTCATCCTATTTATAAAAAAAGGCAATTAACATATCACATATGCGAATAATCTCAAATCCAATTACATACAAAGATGTCACGCCTCTATCGTTAAATAAGATATCCTAGTTAAACCCCTGTATTTAGGGATAACCGAGATAAAAGTAAAGTATGAATAGGGAAGATATGGGATGTTAGTCGAAACTCTTCCACTCCAACCCCCCCCCCCCTCGACTTTTCGTAAATTTGATGCTCCTTCCTTCTATGAAGCCTGAAGTTAACTAAAAGGCTAGTGATAACAATCACAAGGCTTGCCATTTAATATAAATAAATGGCTAAATATGAGAATTAAACACACAGATTACTCAACCGGTACAAGTCGATAAATGACATGAGGCAATTGCTAATGAAAATGTCACAATAATTAGTAGTAAAATTTTTGGATAGGGAAATTAAAACTCGACATATGGTATAACAATCTGTATTTCGATGAAAAGGAGGAAAATTAAAATATGTAAAAGTAGGTCCATTTAGAAATGGAATTTACAAAGCATTAGCATAACTAAAAGCCAGCAGAAAGTTATTCATATCAAATTAGAGTAAGTATTCTAGCGTTCTCTTTCCACTTTTCTTTAACTTTGGCGATAAGGAGTTACTGAAACAAGCCCAAAATAATAAACGTGAGCATTCCATAAGTCGAGGATAAATGGACAGAATGGGAAAGGGGCACTTCCTCTCTTGGTCAAAACAAATTAAATAACTAAATGCATATTCAAACATGGGGTGTGCGATAGACTTATCCCCACTTGGAGCACCCTGAGCAATTTATACTCATGCGGAAAAAAAGTCTATTAACCGGTGGTTGACTTCTGACTTCAAACTACCATCACCTCACTGTATGTCATATTCGACTACTTCCACAGTACTCACCTCACCTTTATTTCTACATTGAAGCACACTTCCCCCCCCCCCTCTCCAAACGACTTTTTTCGCTTTGATGTTCCTTCCCTCTGTGAAGCCTGAAGTCAACTTAAGAGCTAATGATAACTAACAAAACGACTGCTATTTGAAATAAATAATTAAATATTCAAATATGATGGACAATTGAAGACAATCTAAAAAGCGTGAATCAACATTCTGCTTATGAGATGATCAAAAATATTTGATATTCAAAATGATAACATAAACAATGCAAATTGCTGACTGCTTCCATGAAGGTCCATAAAAGAGTAACCGGAATGCTAAAATGGATAAGAACGACCTATAATGAAATTACCTCAAAAATAGATTTTCCTTGAAAGCAGGAATACTATACTCTATACATCTGCGTAACAAATTCTAATCACTGCCACCACTATTTTTAAAAAGAGCTAAGTTGAATCGCCAAAATTGAACTGATAACCTGAAAATTTTATTAAAAAGCGCAACTGAGATAAAAGGAATTGATAGAAAAATATAAGCAGATCATGTTTAAAATCAGCAAATTTTAGGTAATTAGTTTGATTCCAAAAATATTCAATACTTTGTAACAATTCATATTGTTCATAATATTTGCAAACTAGTAAATTATTCAAATTCGTGTCAAGAGAGTTGCATGAAAGTGCACTTACACGCAAATTGATTTCTTCTGGAACTTCTGGCTCGTGAGTTTGGGGTTTAAATTTTCCAAAGCAGAAATTGCAGCAGAAACAGCAGCAACAACAGAAGTAACATCCAGTGATGGCACAACAGAAGAAGAAAAGAGCTTTACACCATTTGCTTGAAAGCATAAAATAAGTATTCACGTTGTCCTCTCCCACTTGTTCAGCAATTGAAAGCCCCAAGCTTCCGTATTTATCATAGATGCTCCGCTTCACCGGATCCATCAAGGACTGATAAGCCCTATTCACATCTTTGAACTATATGAGCAAACGTGAAACTGGTTATAAGGCCGTGTGCATTACTTACGATATCAGCAGCGGCAGGATTATTTGGGTTTTTGTCAGGATGAAAGCGGAGAGCTGCCTAGGTAATTAATTGAAGCATTTCGCTTTAAATTCATCAGAATGATGGGAGGGTAAAACAAATGACTTTAATATAAATAAATTAATCGAAAATAGTAGTATAACAGGTTTGTATTAAAGCATATAGTCCGTAATATGTTTTGAATTAGTGATAAAGAAATATAAAACTACCTTCCGATATGCCCGTTTTATGTCATCTTCATCTGCACCTTTTGGAACACCAAGAATATGATAGAGGGTTGCTCCTGAGGCACTTAAGAAATTAGACTTAAGAAAATAAACTTACGACAATTTCCGGCTTGCACTTAGAAGAGGATTATCTTCGGCAGCCATAATCCTTGATCTTCCCGGTCAGTGAAAAGGTCATTAGAGGGATAACAAATGAATGAATGAAATGCCAGAAGCATTTAGGGAATCTTTAACTAACCTAAAATTGCAAAATTCTGGTAATTTAATCGTGTTATTTAAAAATTTAGGACTATTTATTAAAAGAATTTTGATTTTGTGTATTTTTGAGTATACTTTTAAGCTAGGAGCATGAGGATTTAATAAGACAGATATTCAAGAGTATGACAAATTTTTATACCTATTATTTAAAGCACTAAGATTTCCGCCACATTTATTTCAGATACTTTAATTACCAGTAAAACAGATTTTTAAAATCTTTATTATCTGAAACTTGAACGATATTCTCTTTGTCATCCCTGCGTTGCATCCATAATTCATTCACATTCCTTAATTAATTTGTTGTGTGAAAATTTATAGAGGGTTAATACGGTTTAGAATTTGTAGTTTATAATTCCCTTGTTTTATTGTTCTTGAATTTGTCAAAGTCTGCCAGCTTGCGCTTCTGCAAACATTTAAGTCAATTTTATACACAGCCAGACTAAGTGGCATAGAGTGAGGCAGAAATAGAATTCGATGATACTTATTGAGCTTGGATATGTTGCGCTTAAATGCATTCCATTACCTTGCTTTTTTGTTTGCGAATAAAGAAAATCGAAACGAATTCATTACAATTATCATTATCGACTTCATTTTATACGAAACAAGTTTCATATGAATCACATCAACCAAGCTTCAATTTCAAGTCATCGCTTAGAATTTCAAAATAAACACTTTAACTTCGAATTCATTTTGGCATTATTATTTACTCTGTGTTTTTATATGAGTAATGTGGAAATAATATTGGAAATTACAAATCGCTCAACTATTCTTCACTTTAGTAAATCTAACATTAACGATTCTATCCCTATATCCAGAAGTTAAATTACTGTATATTCTCTCAAAATTTTTAATCAAACTATTACCACTTGCCACTCAATAGTATTTGCTAATAGTGGATAGCATTTTTATTGTAAACAAAACTAAAGCCGATTGCGTTTCACCGTATAGCATTTCATGCATGATCAGACACATAAATCATTTTAAGTTGTGTTATATTCGAGTTTTATCACTAAAAGCGCTGAAAAAAGGAATAACAGAAAATTTATATAATATTTATTTTTATACACGCCTGTTTATTTATATTATTTATCGCTAATATCAGAAAATTTTCTAAAATAATTATTCAAGTATTTTAGTGCCATTTATTCAAATTTATTGATTAAATATTTTTTATATGAAATTATTTCCTTTTAAGCTTCAAACAATTGACATGTTTTAAGTTTTAATTTCTAATTGTTTTATTTGGCCAATTGGATTGCACTGTGCATATAATAGCAGTAAAGCGGTTAAGCAAATACAAGATGAATATGCACAGAAGGGCAAGTGTCGGTAGATTTATCAAAGACATTACTACCAGCACAGATGTGCTTGGTTTGGACAAAAAAGTTGATGAGGAAATTTACAAGCAGAAGTATGTTTTTGAGTGCGCGTGGGAAGTTGTTAATAAAGGTAATTCTAACCATATATTCTCTGGCTTTTTATTTAACTATTTATGCTTAGTCTATGATCGTTTTAGTTGGTGGCATTTATACCGTCATTAGAACAAAAGCTGCAACTACTGTTGAAGAACTCGGTGACCGATATTGCCTACTTGGTCCTCTTAACGACGCATGCATGCGAACGGAGGTTGATATCGTAGAACCCAA
This sequence comes from Rodentolepis nana, assembly GCA_900617975.1. Taxonomy (NCBI): domain Eukaryota; kingdom Metazoa; phylum Platyhelminthes; class Cestoda; order Cyclophyllidea; family Hymenolepididae; genus Rodentolepis; species Rodentolepis nana. The sequence goes on along the minus strand of UZAE01001057.1, from coordinate 10,906 downwards.
TTCAGAGCCACTTAAACGTGCCCTTTTAAAAATGCAAGAACACGACATTAAAGTAGGATTATTTTTGTTGATATTACCTTTTAGATGGTATTTGGTAGATGGCTTATTGAAGGTTATCCTTATGTCCTTCTTTTTGATATTGGATCGTCAGCATGGCGTATTGATTCTTGGAAAAAAGAACTTTGGGATAATTGCAATATTGGAATCCCTGTCCATGATTCTGAATGTAATGATGCACTCATATTCGGTGCTCTGGTTGCCTGGTTTTTAAAAGAAGTAAGTTGTTTTATTTTTGAAATCATATTATCGGTAGCCTCATGTATTTACAATTTCTTAAATTATCAGTTCAGAGATGCGCTTGATGAAATGACGGAAGGTGTTAAGCTTCCAATAATTGCTCATTTTCATGAATGGCTTGCTGGTTGTGGATTGATCTTTTCACGTACTCGACATCTTAATGTGTCTACAATCTTCACAACGCATGCTACCCTTCTTGGTAGATATTTGTGCGCAGCCTCCATCGATCTCTACAATAATTTGGACAAATTCGACCTCGATAAGGCGAGATCATTTCTTCCTTTATAAATTGATACGATATTATTGCATTTTTTTATAGGAAGCCGGTGATCGTAATATTTATCACCGATACTGCTTAGAAAGAGCTGCGGTTCATTGTGCCCATGCTTTTACTACAGTTAGCAAAATTACTGGTTTGGAAAGCAAATACCTCCTTCAAAGAGAACCTGACATAATAACACCAAACGGTCTCAATGTTATCAAATTTGCGGCTCTTCATGAGTTCCAGAACCGTCACGCAATCGCCAAGCAGAAGTTACACCAGTTTATCCAAGGTCATTTCTACGGGTTAGTGCCTGTCCTTTTAGCGCATAATCTTTTGGTTTTTGAAAGGGGCTACTAAAGTAGTCAGAGAGTACTCATCTTATTAGTTAGATTCTAACGTTGATTTATTTTTAGAACCTCAAATCAGTAAGCTCTTGGTGTCATACTGTTTTATCTTTGCATTTTTTGGTTTTAATTTGCTTCTATTTTTACATTGCGTGTCCTCATATTTTTGTGAATTGCATAAAGCGTTAAGCGTTAAAGCGATAATTACAAAGGGTTATCAATCTTTACTTTCTTTTCAGGCATTACGATTTTGATTTGGATAAAACATTGTACTTCTTCATTGCTGGCAGATACGAATTCCAAAATAAGGGTGCCGATATTTTCATCGAAGCTCTGGCGCGTCTGAATCATCGACTTCAGGTATATGTTCATTGATCTTTTGTTTGCTTTCTCATTGACCCTAATCATTAGTTGACTGATCGGTGTCACGACTTTGACCCCTTGTCATTAAAATGCAAAAGGATACAATCTATCACAATTGCCTGCGTTACTAAATAGTATTTTTCGATTGCATTTCACGGTCATCTTAAGTGCGTAGGTGCTTCCGTGCGCTGCACGTTCGCTATCTCGTGTGCTCTGATTGGCTAGGGGGGTGTGTGTGTCGACCAAATCCTCTTCATCACGTTTACATGAAATTTTGTTTGAACGGCCAAGGCCTTTCCCGTCCAGGGGGTAGGACTGGTTCAGATCTCCATGATCCTAAGTGTTTCTTGTCTCTCTTAGTCCATTCCAAGCACATTTTTTGCGCATAAATCAATCCCGACAGTTTTGTAAGAGGAAGTGTTTACGACTTTACTTTTGGGTATATATACATACTTAGAACACTGAATTCAAAACTATTACAATAACAAGATACTAATTTTCAACAAATTTTGTTTTTTAAATTTCTTCTGGAGGTAAAAGATACTCGATGCTACTTGGTCATAATGATATCCATCATTAGAATTAGTCAGCGTGCGAAGCTTTACCCTGGTAAAAGGCCTAAGAAAATCTGGTTTGGTACTAAGTAATGAACAAAAGTACAAACTTGAGGTTAGGTAGAAAGGGAATAGTCGTCAGATTGTACTTGAATGCTTTAAATCCTCTTATTTATATAGCCTTCTTTTGTTCTCACTATTATAGGAACAGGGAAGTGATGTTACAGTGGTTGCGTTCTTAATCTTTCCAGCAGCAACCAATAGCTTCAACGTAGATTCTTTCAGGGCTCAGGCTATTGTCAAGCAACTGCGAGAGACCTGCAATGACATTCAAAATGACATGGGCACCAGGCTATTTGAAGTTTGCCTTCGTGGCCGAATTCCTACTGGTAATGATGTTCTCCACCAGGTGAGTTAGAGAGTTGAAAAAAGCCGTTAAAATTGACTTGTTAATTTTTATTCCGAGAAGATGTGCTTTATTGCGTCTTTTACATTGTTCGTTTTTGTCGTCTAGGAGGATATTGTTCGTCTGAAACGTTGTATCTACGCCGCTCAGCGAAATAATCTCCCTCCCATCTGTACACACAATATTATTCAGGACAATATTGATCTGGTTCTCTGTAACCTCCGTCGTTGTCGCCTCTTTAACAACCGTTATGATCGTGTTAAAGTGAGTTGCATATTTAACTTTTTAGTAATATAGAATTTTTTCTTTTCCTTGTGAGTGAAAATAATTTATGCTCCCTTTGTAGGTTATTTTTCACCCTGAATTTCTCAGTTCTACAAACCCACTCTTGCCAATGGACTATGAAGAATTTGTTCGAGGCTGCCACTTGGGCGTCTTCCCCTCATACTATGAACCATGGGGTTACACTCCAGGTGGGTTTCACCTGTCCTGAGCCATTACTTAAATCTATCGCTTCTAGCACTGCTTTAATTTTGTGTCTTGTCAATTACAGCTGAGTGTACGGTGATGGGCATCCCTTCGGTAACCACCAACCTCTCCGGTTTCGGTTGCTTCATGGAAGAGCACATTGAAGATCCCGCTTCCTATGGTATCTACGTTGTGGATCGTCGTTTTCAGAGTGTAGATGCGTCAGTGGAGCAACTGACAAGAGTAAGTCCGACGTTTTACCCAAATTCTGGTCATTAATTATGTGACGCCCTTGTGTGTTAGTAAATAACCGACAGTTTGGTAAACAAAGCGCACCCTCACACATCACAAATATTATTTTCTTTCTCTAGTGCCTGCATGAATTCTGCCAATACTCTCGAAGACAACGTGTGGTTTTGCGAAATAGAACCGAACGTCTAAGTGAACTTTTGGACTGGAAAAACCTTGGCGTGGTAAGTTAGAACGTGACACGCTGTTAATCAACACTATTTCACCTTCTACAAATGGCCAGTTCTAATTTAATATAAGCTACTTTAGAAGGATTTGTGGATTTAACCCTCTCAAAATACTTTTTAACACAAAATCAGCTTTTAATACTTTTTAGAAAAGCTTACTGTTTCATTATGATCAATAATGGTGCCATATTTCTGAATGTCATTACAATATTGAAAGAACGTTTATAAATTTTATTTCTTTATTCCTAATATAACTTCCACTTCGTTGACATCACGCCATTTCCTTACCTTCGAGGTCACTGCTTTAATGCGAGATGTACCCTTTCGATAGACTTAGTTAGAAGGCTAAGGTGCTTAATTTAATAAAGTTGTACTTAAAAAAACGCTTTAAAAGTCTAATGATAAGTTCTTCCAACTCTAGATATTCTTACTGTAGTAAACTTATGCCACCACTTCTATGTCTTAAGTTACACACAGAGGAATGTAATGAATTTAAAATAAAAGAGACTCTTCTTCATCCTACATAATTTGGATATTAAAGATGGTTTACTTACAAGGTTAGCCAAGCAATTTGGTAACTTCAGTCTCAATTACTGGTAAATCAATAATGAAAGATCTACCTCTTGAAGCATACTAGTTAACTTGCAGGCCTGGGGTCTCAGATGACACAGGTTCACTATCACTGCACACCCACAGATCAAAATGGTTAAATGCATTTAAAGGACGATGGAATTCCAGTTTCCCATCAGAGCTTCTATGGTGCTCGCCCCCCTTCCACCACTATCACTAATTAAAACGAGATTTGGAGAAAACGCTTTCCAATATGGGTTTGGCAGCAAATGGGAACGAATTTCATTTACAAAATGTTATGAATTCAAATGACATCGTAAATATTTCATTCTGATTCAATTTCTCGATTATACTTTTAATTTATGGTAGCCCTTGGCAATTTAAGAGAGATGAGATTGATTGTATCGGCGGTTCCGGTGTGGTAAAGTTATTGGGGATGACTGAATCTCCTGCTTTCGTGAAAATGCTTTGTTTTAGAAAAATATATTACGTTAATTGCTCATATTGTGGGTGGGAATTGACGATTTTACGCCCGTTTCTGACTACTATTTGACTTTATATATTTATTTGTAATGATGTTTATCTAGATCTGTTGTTTTGTGGTTTTCAGAATAAATTTTAAAGAAAAATATTGATCTACGTAGTTGAAAGAGAATCTGCAATTGAGCATCTAATATTTAAGGCCCGGTTTTTTTAGTCTCAGTGAAACTAGTAAGGTTTTCAAAGTGCTTACCCATCAACACTTGCTCTTAGTCCTAATAGTGATCACTACCTTTGAAACTTAGAGTAAAAGGAATTTTCTCACATCCAGCAGGTGATCTCGAAAATAATTAAAGTTTTTCCTTTTTAATCACGATATATGCTTTTTCCAACAGTACTACAGTCGAGCGCGTATGGTAGCTCTGTATCGCCAAAGACCAGATCTTTTTACTCGTGATATAGAGCGCGGAGAAGTAGATGTAGAAGATGCCGGTTCCTCGAAGAGTTTCCGTCTCTGCAGACCCTTCTCAGCACCTCCATCGCCGAGCGCTTCACGCAGCTCAAGTTCCAATCGCAGTACCGGTCGCAGCACACCGACATCTAATCTGGACGAAGACGAAGTCGACGAGGACACAGAACGTCTTGAACTTGGTCTCCAAATGGTCTCTATCAACGCCAACAACTATTCAGAGGACTAACCAAACAAAGCCTACGTTCTCTAATGTGAATCTCATGCCCACCCTCTTTCTACTTAACGTAAACTCTGCATTCACCCGTTTATTCAAACCTTTTCTCCCTTGATTTCATACATTTCTTTTTACCTTCACAAAACCACTGTTTCTTAGATTGTCGGCTCATTCTCATCGAGTCTAGGACTGTAGTTTGGTCGTATGTGTTAACGTAGCTGCTATAGAGCTTTTGCACCGAGTGCGTTTATACTTATCCTTACTCTCTTTCTCCCTCCCTCTAACACACACGCACACACACACACACATCTCACTTGTTGATAAAATTGTTTGACTTCTAAGGTGACATATTGTCACGCTTCATACGTTTATCACAGAGTGTAGTTTTCTGTGATCCCCCTGTGCAGAATGTTGATTATAAAATGCATTATTCGAATGGATATTGCCTTCTTCTTTGAAGATATTGAATGGATGTCTTGAATAACTTATTGGCGTTTTATATGATGAGGTTACTATTTGACCCTTACGATAACAAATCAAATTAATCTTTTAATATACATTTGATTTTGCCTTTTATTTAATTTTAAAGAATATTCGTATATCAAGAATTGTGAACTACAACTAGAAACTTTATAAGCTAACTATATTAGGGAAACTCTTTCATCAAAATAAAGTGCCTGTAACTCTTAGTTTCATAGATAAAAGCTTAATATTTTTACACCCATACCGACAGACCCGGGAGAAAATAAGAGCTGATTTAAACATAAAGTGGAGAAACTAAGGAAAGACGTTAATGAAAGCTTGAAAACCCAAACGAGCAGGTGTCAAACAGATAATTTAGGAAACTTGTCTACTTACGAGCTTACTCGCTTCGCAAAGAAGGAGTGTTAATTTAAATAAATAATTCTCCATTTTTATTTTACAGCCAAGGAAGGGAAAGAAAAGGAATACCTGAACTAGCAGATTCAATTGATCGCATTTTCTTGCGACGCGATTCATTTGAAAAAAAATTCACTTAATTATCACGGAATTATATTCATCGATGGAAGCAGTTACTGTAAACACCAGTCGAATTTATTCATTCATTTTCGAAAGACGTTAATATTTACCTGAAATGTCAAAAAATAGCCCTAGTCAATCCAGTGAACACATTCAACGCTCTACGTACCTTTATGCCAGTTTGCTTAGTGCTAGCTTTAAAAAAATTGCCCAAGAAAAGGCTGCTGAACGCTAAGAATAGAATTAGGCACGTAGAAAGGCATGTTTAGCTTACCGAAACGTTTAAATCAATCGTGTACTAGTTTGCTTAAAAGTCTACTTTATTAAGATAATATGGGAATGTGCGATCACTAGACTTGTACCCCGACCCTTTATATATTTATTTATATCAAATGGCAGGCGTTTTGATAGTTATCATTTACCCATTAGTTGACTTCAGGCTTCACAGAGAGGAAGAGAAACATAAAAGTGAAAAAAGTCCAGAGGGGGGAGGTAAACAGGAGAGTGTTTCATAGATGTAAGAGACGGACACGAAGGTAGAAAAAAGGCGAGGTGAGTACTGTGGAAGTAGTCAGATATGAAATACAGTGGGGTGATGGCAGTTTGAAGTCAGAAGTCAACTGTCAGTTTATAGAATTTTTTGCCGTATGAGTACACAATGCCTAGGGAGCACCACGTGGAGTTAAGCCTATCGCACACCCCACCCTTTATATATAAATGTTGAGTAAAACGTTGTGTTGACTATTTTTATTGCATATCATATATGGAAGTTTTTACCGCCCCAAAAAAATAATTCTCACATATGACATTCTCTATTTTCAACTGTTTTAAATTAATTAATTAATTGAAGAAATGATTGAACCTATCACTATGTAAATATTAACATTGCATATTGGGTCTTTAATATCGGATTGCTGTTGTTTTGCACTTATAGCAAACACAGTTTCTAAGCATAGTTGAAAGAATTGTTTACGATATCCGATTAAGAGACAATAAACTAACTTGACTTCGTTAGTCTAGAACCACTTTCTGTTGGATGTCTGTGAGAAGAAAGTAGTGTTTTACAAGTATTTATGCTGTTGGACACCATACTGATTTGTTTGAACTGATGACGGCAGTAATTAACAAAAAAATCAACCATTGAGCATAATCTATCAATTTTCGATAGTCTCAAAACCACCCAGTTTTTTATCCTAGACTTTAATAAAATTAACTCAAAGAGCCCAAATCTAATAGGAGGCCAAATTTAAATGCAATTGGAAGAACATTATATTCCATTTCGCATTTTTTAATCGCGCTTTTTTAACAAGCAAATCTTTGCAAATCCCTTAAATCTCTATATTTCACTCACGCTTGTCTCTCACTAACTGTTTATCGAAGTTAGCAAAATTAATTTGGTCAAATGAATGAAATCTATTTCCATAGGTGACCGTGAAAATTTATATTTAAACTCATAAAATTAAATGTTATTTAAAATTCCAACTTTTCATACAGAAATATGCAAGTAAACTTGTGTAGTTAATTGTAATCTCGGGTGGCTGAGATGTCTAAGTCATTAGTTGTCGGGATTAAAATTAAGTCTATAGTTGTCTATCAGTTTAAACAAAAAATTCTCTCATTACAGACCTTGATCGTCAGCGATTAACTTTCAAAATATTAAATTTGCAGTCCATATGAACGTGATAATAAGTAAAATCTGTCAATTTTTGGGTAAATAGCTCAAAAGCTTGCTTTTACGTTACGTAAAGGTTTTCTTTCCACAAAAGTGCCTATGCTGTAATTAGCAAAGATATTTGGTAAATCCCATCTGCAATCAATACCTCATTAGAAGCTGCAATTTTACTGCAAATTTCCACGAAAGTGAAAAGGTAATCAGCTCTTTGAGCAGAGTTAAAAGTCGGGCTATGGATGAATTAAAATTTATAAGAAGACTGAGTCAGAGAAAGATTTTCTAAGTGTGAAATAAATGCTACATTTCGCATACATAAAAATGGGAAAATATGTACTTCTGAACATCTTTGATTTGAAGTGGAAAAAATTATGTTATTTCTAGTAATTGTAAACAACCACTATTCAATCGTTTAAATTTCTATGGTTCACTGTACTTGACTTTTGTGGGTTCAAGTATTTAACACCCATCATTTCTCGCCATGAAATGCAAACTACACGTCCGCAATTTAAAGAAAAACTAGCACTTGTTACAAAATTATTAAAAGATTGCCTAATTAGGGCGTATTTCCTCCAAATATCATATTGTAAAGAAACTTTCGTCAAAAATATCCAGCTTCTGAAGTATCTTCAATTTTCGAAACTAAGTTCTTCAAACCTCACATGATCCCCCTTCTGCTAGAAGCAATATTTGAAAATTTATAGCTTAACTCCCCAATACGCAGTAGTGACGTGATCGATCAAGTGAGAAACACCTATATCCCAAAGCAAGCTAAAAATACTGTTCAAAACTAACGGCAAATTAAACTAAAGAGGAGAACAAGCGAAAAAATGAATGAGTTGAGTTCAAGTTTCGGTTAACAGGGTGAATTTAGGCTTTTAATTGAACTTACAGTCTACCTGGGTCACACAAATACCTACAACTGCAGGTAAAAATGCCAATGAAGAATTCGACCTAGGTTGAAAAGTGCGTGATTGGATCAGGCCATGTATTTATACATCGTGTGGAAATTAACCTGCATATACAAGATAACCGCAGCGCCTCACCAATCTTAAATCTTAGGTCTTATTTTCTATAGACACCACGCCCATTCTTAAATACTCACCTTGTCTACGTGATCTGTCTTAATTAAAACCTACTTAGATCAGGTTCATTTGAGTCCGGTAAAAAGTTCAACCAATTTCTTTTTTTACCGATGAATAATTGATAACATATCACCATCTGTTATCAGAATAGCGTAGTTATGAACTAACCTAGAATTGCTAAATTTTTTATGAAAATTTCTTGCCAAACACTTAGCATTGCCAGAAGCAAATAAATAAATCAATATTTAACATGGAGAACTTTAACATATTCCGGTCATGAGAATAAATAATTTTTTATCAGACGAATGGCTTCTTAAATGACCTCCATGTGTTATCAGATTAAACTGACTAATCATGCATAAACAAGTACTGTGAGGGTGACAAGTTGTACGCAATTCCGTTCTGGACAATAGAAGTTAAGGTAAATTCAATCATGGCAGTGCAGTTCCTTTAACTATGATGCATTTTTAAATTTAGATTCGAGATTGAAATTTAATAAATGATAACTTTACGAATCGCAAAATTACATTACACCCCGGTTTCACCTCTAGCGATTCAATGCTTAAAAGATTATTCTCACTTACTTCCATCTTTGCTAAAGCTGCTAAAGAAAGTCCATCTCATTGGATCAGTTATTGTTCCTGCAACGTTTTGGAATCCACCGTGCTGAGAGCTTGTTCAAGCCAAGCTTTTCAGTGAGAAGTGAAAATACAAATCCGTGTGCTATTCCTACTTCATTGGCAATTTCCTCAATGGCAGCTCTTCCATCTTTTTCTACATGGTTCTGAACAAGAGAGATGTTTTCTTTATTTCTTGCTGTGATGGCTCCTCTCTCCCCCTGAGTCGTCATCAAGGTATGCTCTTCCTTCTTTTAAGCGTTTAATCCAATCATAAATAACCCTCCACATGGCGCAGAGCCCTCATAAATATGCTGTAAAGATTCTGTGGTTTGAACAGATTTCCAATTTAATTTAGTTGAAATTGTAAGCTTGCGCTGATCTCAAAATTTGTCATTTGTAGGATTGAAATAAACGGTTTTACAACCTGTCCTAATCCTGACCTTGCATAGAATGATAGGACAGGTGGATGTTATTAAGGTAGCTCTTTGTTCTATTTAAAGTCTACGAACGTTTTGACTCACTCACCTAATTTACCATCGATTCAACCAGTTAATATGCTAATAATAGTAGGTATTAATATTCATACAACGATTTATACTAATATCAAGGTTTCAAGATAGTCCTTTAAAAGCTGGTGTCTGAGTTGAGACTCTACGCATTTCATTTCTAAATTACTCTCCCCTGCTACATGAATGACCTTCATTCACATTTTCTGAGTAAATTAATTGGATTTTAGACGCATCTTTCCTATATTCAAGAGACTTGTTGGATATCACAAGTCAATGTGATTTAAGTCTTGATTTCTTCTCCTTAATATCGTAATCCCATGAGGATGTGTTGCAACAACGAGTGAGGTTTTTAATATGTCCTTTAACAAGATCCGATCCTATCTGATCATATCTGAGGTCAAGCTTGCTATGGGCAGTGGAGTCAAATATAATACTTTTCTTTACCTATTGGGATTGGTTAGAATGTTCCCTAAATAAGTACGGTTTTATGATCAGCATCGTGCAAATGGGTGAAAGATTTTGCGCAATATGCTAGACAAAATGGGTGATATAGATGACTTTAGCGGAGTCAGAAATTTGTTTTGGCAAATAGAGAATCAAAGTCTTACTGCATCTCTGACCGCAATCAACAGGTTGTCTACATTTTACCGCCCTTTCATGATGTTCTAGATTATTTCTTACCTCCTCTACACGGAAATGCTGGAAATGTTTTCAAGTGATGTTGTAATCACCCTCTTTACTCATAACTGTTGAAGTGGCCCTCCATTAGGTGAGGATATATGCCAGTCTTCCCAGTGCCTTGTTCTGATAATGAAAAATTCTCCAGTGTCTTCTCGTCTTGCACACATTTACGAGGAGTCGAAGAAACTGTGGCACAATTTACTTTATTTCCCTTGTTCTCACAACATTTTATTTGTGGGTGGGGTTCCAGTAAGCCTGGAATAGATTTCTTACTTTGATTCCACACTTAAATAGCACCTTCTTCCTAGCCAAACACTTGCCTTACATCAGCTTTAAATCATCTAAGCCACCTCTCTGTGCAAACACTTTAGTTATTCCCAATTTCGCATATCGACTTTAAGGGACATATTGGGGATTTTTTATGCTGTACTTAA